>VDFB02351589.1:0-21566 GCA_007258455.2 Sequoia sempervirens
TATCTTTTGGTCATATGGTTTTCTATGCAAACATTGGTCTTTTGGTTTGAACTACTTTTTGGGAAAAGTATGTTATTCAATATATTGGACTTGTAAACAAGGTCCCTCTTAGATTCATTTAGGATCAAATCAAACACTTCATCCATCCCAAACATCAATCAAAAATCATCTCACCAATAACTCTTAGAAATCTTGGAAAAATCTTTCGTACTAGACTTTTGGAAAAATCCTCTTGAAATCAAAACAAAATCATCTTGTTTCACTGGGTGTGTGTAGATGAATCCTTCTTCATACACTTAGTTAAATTATCACCTTGTGGACAAATTCATTCCAAGACAACATCTAACCTCTTGGAGTTTATGAGTTCATTATCAAATCCAATCAAAAATCAAAGAATCCAAAAATCCTAAAGTCTAGTATCCCTCCAAGGTTCCTAAAATTTCAACACCCATATCATTCACCCCTTTCATCCTTCATCTCATCATTGGTCCTAAACCCCTTAGAGGTCAACAAGTTCAAAACACAAGAATAACATGGAATATAAATTTCCTCCATATATCATGAATGGTTTAAGTCAACCAAACTATCAAAGCCTTACGAAACCAATGGATTATCAAAACACACATTTATACAATCCATACATGAGATCATTATCTCCGACAAACCTTAATGGTACAAAAAATGTTAGTATGACCAATCTCAATTTTGGAACACCTTTCCCTATGGTAGATTTAAATCAAATTCCAAACCTACAAATCTATCAACTAAACAATCAATGCATGATTCTTCAACAAAACAACATTATCCCACCAAATCTATACATGCCAAATGTGAATATACCAAATACAAACATGAAAATTTCAAATCCACACTTGGAAAACCTTGGGATAGATATGTTTGTGAATCATACAAATGTTCAAAGTCTGAACAATATGTTAATGACTCCATGTATTGATCCAAGTCAGGTAACACCATGCAAAATCAAAGTTAACTAAATTAAGGAAATATGGTTCTCAACCACAACAATGTTCAATTTCAACCTATCATGCCAAATCCAAACATCATCCCAAATCAAAACATTGTCCAAAATCAATCACCACATCTCCAAAATCAATCACCACAAGGTCAATCTAAAGTACAAATCTCATAAGGTAACAAACGAAAATACACACCACTTGGGAAATAATCGAATCGATCATGCAATAGTTGGTACAAGAAAATCTCAATGAAATCCCTATCTATGAGAACTATCAAGAACCCCTGGTAAAACTACCATGGTATGACAAGCAACACCTTTGTGATTTCCACAAAATAAAGGGACACACAACATCAAATTTCATTCAACTCAAAAATCTCATCCAAATTGATTGATCAAAATAATAACTATTGATGATCCATCGTCCAATGATCATGTTGAAAATGTCTCTACATCATCCAATGAGTTGGAGGACATATCTCAGAAATTTATTCAAGCATGATCAACATCTCTGCAAAGTCTAATGAAAGGTCGCTCGAGGGAACATGTTTAGATATTGAAGGAATCTTCAACAACATTTGATCCAATTCCACTCAAAATTCAAGAGGATATTGAGCCACTTCCCATGCCTACTAAAGATATCCAAGAACCCTTTGTAAACAATCCATCCTTTAAAATTGACCCATGTCAACAACTTGATCCAAAGCATGTCAAAAGCAATTCCAAAATTAATCAAGATCAAGAATTTGTATCTCCAAGCTTCCTCTGATGATCTAATGGATACTCTCCTATCTATACAAGATGATCATATCCACATAGAACACACTCCTCCATCTACCCATGAGATGCTTTCTTTGGATGGACACATAGATGATCTTCATTAAGAACAAGATTCCTTTACTCGACATTATTACACAAAAGCGGTTATTGATTCCTATAGTCAAACTAAGTTGTCAACATCGAGGATCAAATATATCCCAAATTGGTGAGGACATCATGTATGAAGAAGATATCCAACATTATCCACTCAAAAGTAGATTAGAGAGAAAGAAACGGGGATATTCCAAAGTCCGGTAGAACAACAAATTGAAATAGCCATTTGCGGTGGTCATTTTATTGAAGAATACTTATTGAACAAGACATCTCAAAACAAGAAGAATCAAAAGAACAAAGTTGCTATTACCACCACCATGCGGGAGCAACCGTCTGAAACAAACATCAACATAGGGAGCATGAAGAATCCTTATGATGTAAGCGGTGCCAATACTACAACCAACCATATCATGAATCTTCATCCACCCGTCACCACATCTGGGAATTGGGACCAACTTGTCGAAAGAAGGATGCGAATCAAAGTAAGAAGAACATCATCAAAAGAAAAGAAGTTGGGAAAGCATAATGGACAAATCAAATACACATGGATACCAAAGAATACAAAGAAAGAGTATCCCTATCAAACTCCATCAGTCAAAGAAACTATGGGGAAAAATAAAAAAGGGAAAAGTATCCATCAAAGATGTCCACAAAGGAAAAAATAGGCTTCTCAAGCAACATACAAAGTATATCAAGTTGTTGGTCCTAATTCCCTTCACACTTTTGTATCCACCCATCATTGCTCATCTTCCCAAGTTTGGAGAGTCAAAGGTTCCAAACTATCAACCAATCCATCTTTTATTCCTCAACACACTCCATCCATTACACTCCGCATGATATCCAATTCTCATTGACCATGTATTGGAAACAACCCTTCATCATAGAGTATTCAAAGGCACTCTATCGTGGTGTGTGCACAAAGGAAAAGTTAACTCCGGTATCAACAAAGCGGATCAGGAATCTCAAAATTTTCATTCAAGTGCATGTATCTTGTAAAAGCAACTTCTTCAAGCATGATATCGATGGCACATTATGACAAAAGCATCTACATGAACACCACCTGGTGATTCAACATGAGCTCAAAATCTTTCAGAAATTTTTAAAAATCAAAAAATCAAAAAGAAATTAGAAAGTTGAAAATAGTAAAGAAAAAAAGTTGTCCTCCAATGAAAACCAGTATGGTGGCACTTTGGGTAGGTACCATGATGAAAACCTAGAAAACAGGCGTCATGTGTAGAATCAAGTATCTACATGCACTTATTCAGATGAAAGCATCTTATCCCATCCATAATAAATCCAACATTCCATCCATCTTACATCCATAATAAATCCATTCATCCATAAACCATTTATCCAATCCATTTGCATATATCTGCATCCATCATCCAAGTTATATTTATCTTGATAAAACTTTGGTGCACACTTTACACTTGCTTATGGTAAACATCTTGACATGGGTCATTTTCATTGATCCTATCCTATGCAGCATTATATGAGCCATGAAGCATTATCCAATGAAGCATTCCTCTGTTCGAACACCTTATCTTATCACAAGATAATCCAATATCCATCCATCCATACATCTATCGAGCATGCAGCGGCATTCATAGGCTGCTGGTGGATATTTGCATCTTGCTTAGGGAATAAATCTTGATCTATATCCTCCAACTTCTATGGTGATTGAACATTGGCAAACATAAAATCAGAATTGGTCAAAATATTTGTGATATTAAAAATCTAAATCACTAGCCCATGGCATATTTTTGACAAGAAGACATTTCTTATCAATCTCCATCTTTCGTCGAACATCAATCCAAACAATCACTATTAGTAACATCAAATTTGTACTTTAGCATCACATCAAATCATTTAAACAATTTTGTTCCAAATCAAGCTTCAATCCTGATCCATCCGTCAATCAATCCATCATCATCTTGGGATATCCTTCCCAATCCTCATGTTGCTTAACACTATCCTTGCATTTTGTGTATCCTCAACAATGTTATCATCATCAATCCTTTGATCCAATCAATCAACCTTAGCTTGGTTTCAATGGAAATCCCAAAACAAAGCACTAATATCATCACACATATCCATATCCAAATTGTCAAAATCATGTGAAAATCCAAAACATCCAATATATCAAAATCCAAAAAAATCACATAAAACTTGGTATCAAACTACATCATCTCTGACTTAAACATAGAGCGGGATAATCTTTGATCAGCCCCCGAGACACAAAAAATCCAAAAACATTCATAAAATATCATAAAACTCAAAAAACATTTGAAAATCAATCAAAACATTTGCAATTTATCTTGAAAATACCAAAAACAACCTCAAAAACATTTCAAAACTCTGAAAACATCCAAATATTTGAAAAAATCCACCCATCCCATTTCGCTTCACCCACGATAATCAATCATCCATAATAAACTGATCGTCACCTTCATCCTTTGGAAAAACAAACATAAACAACCACAACAATTATCAAAAAGGAAACTTCAAACGCAAAATCAAAATTGAAACAAACTTTTAAATGCAAAATCAAACTCTTGATCATTCACAAACATGTCAAGTGACCTTATATCAATAGTCTTTCAAACAACTTATCAATTTTCCACCATCCACTAACATGTCCTAAGATGAATCCTTCCTACAACGGGCATTATCTTTTGGAAAATCACTTTGGATAATTATCCTAAACAAAACAACTTTCCACCATCCACTAACATGTCCTGGGATGCATCCTTCCTACAATGGGCATTATCTTTGGAAAATGACTATGTATTCTTATCCTTAAAACAAATCCCTTTGGCTGAAGGTATGAAAGAACATTGGCTTGTTTATTTACTTGATCTTTCTTTTTGATTTATCTTGTGCCCCATTCAATGACACTCTCGATGATGTCTAATCAAAATGATTTAGAAGAGGAATGGGGCATTGATCGATATCTCTTTTGCTATGCGTGTTGGATATTTTTGTAATATAACCTTGGTCATGCATGCTTTGTTTAGGTGTAGGAAGGGTGTTTTAAGTATCTTGTTGACCACATAGGAAGGCTTGCTTTTCTATGTTTTGGTCTGAGATGTTTCAAATATCTGAACTGCATTTTGAATAAGGTTTTGTATGCCAGGTGTGAACAAGAATACTCATATTTGATTATCGAGTCAAAGTCCATCACACTAGGAACAACGCCATCTTGGTTCTTTATACCTTGATGCATCGTACCTATGTGTGTAATCAAACATAAGGTAATTAGCCCTTTGAAAATCCCAACTCCTCAGAAAAAAATCATTATCATCATCTTGTGTCCTGTTGGAATCTCTTGCTTTCTTCTATCTTTTTTCATGCTAATATGGTACCATGACAGTTAATCACAAATCATTATCGTTATTGCATTCATCCTACATCCACAAAACTGTTAGCATGTTGCATACTGCATATCATATCACACAAAAAACATTAATCATTACACATGCATTGCATTTCGGTCCATATATAATATAGATTGGTTATTCTAAGCATCTCATAAACCATACATATGCATCCATTATATAAACATAAAAGCAATCATCCCATAGCACCATTACCCTAACATCTGCATCATCATAGCATCATTTGCATTCATTATATCATAAAATTGCATAACCATCCCATATTGCATATAAGCATCCATTACACCATCATACATCATATATCAAAAGTATCCATTTGCATATCATAAACATCATAGCATAACACATACATATATCCTTTCATAAAACAACATTTCAACATATCATATCATCACATCATCATAACATCATAACATCATAAGTGCATATCATACATGAGAAAATTACACACATCTTATCATCCATCATAACATAAAAATATAGATCTGTTAGTCTTGTTAATTTTTATGATCATATTAGAGCACAAAAATTTAATTCAAAAACAACACAATAACACAGCAGATACCCTGGGAAAACCCTCCACTTGAGGGAGAAAAACCCAGCAACAATATATCCCTTATATATTGATTGTCAACAAGAATTGTCTCCTTTACAAGAGGCTGATATGAAGGCCAAATAGAAGCACCACAAATAAATGCAAACATAGTAACAATGTAATACAATTTGCTGATAATATACTCAACCTTCTACAGAAACTTGATCTGCTCTTCTATAGAATTTACACTATGTATGATGACTTATGATGAACAACAATGGATATGAATGATATGAAACAATGAAAGGCATCAAAATTATATACAAGATGAATGGATAGGTCATGACTCTTCAAGACAAGATGTCGGCCCATCATAGAAGAATGTGTCCCTTCAAACTCATGTCCATCATGAAAGAATGTGCCTCTTCATAGATCACGTCCAATAAGCAAGAAGTCGACCTCATAAAAAATTGTGTCTCTTCATGAATGAAGTCAAATTCACTTAAGATCGATCCTCTTCATGAATTTGCACCTCCTCAATAATTAAATATTGTTAATACAAATCGTGCCTCTTCATTAAGTGAATCATTGTCTATAAATTAAATAGCCATTGGCTACAATTTAATTTATCATCATGTAAAGGAGATCGGTTGGAAGGAGACACCCGACGTTGTATGATAGCATCAACAAGTCTAAGCATTTGCATACCATAACACTTTGCATACATCATGAAAAGTGCATAAAAAAAGGTACGAAAAAAGAAATGCATCCATACATCATTTACATTCATCATATCATATCATCATCATAGTACACATCACCATATAGTGCATGAGAAAAGATAATGAAAAGAGAAAAAGATTGCATTTGCATCATCACATAGAACATAATGCACATCACATAATCATTGCATCACATCATAAAGTCACACATCACATAGCATCATCATCATCATAGCATCATAACATAGAACATCATTGCATCACATATAGAAATAAGATCCATCCATAAAGCATAAAGTAAAGATAGGACATATCGCATCATATCGAATAAATATCATCTCATATATCATCAAAATAAATACACTGTCATGGTACAAAAATTGGATCAATGTACATGTGTATGTCAATAGAGTATAATGGCCTATAGGGCTATCAAAAACGAGCCCATGCGGAGTAAAAAGAATCTTATTTCTAATCAAAATGGCCTAACCCTGCTGGCTGCTGCCCTTGCCACCAACTTTCTCTCTATGATCTTTTGTAGGTCTGTGGCATGTCCTTTGTGAAAAATCTGGCACTCGGGTTGCTTGCGACACAGCCTGATAATAATGCAACCTGTAATAATTAGCCTCCCAGATGACCTCCCTGTATGATCAAAGCGATATTGTGCTCTAGGAGGAGGATACAGACATACTCTCAATCTGTTGTTGTTTTCCCATCTCTACTACTGCCTGTAGCTCTGCATCTTGTCTTTGCTAGACCGCCTGGTCCCGCTCTGCCCGTAGCTGATCTCTCTCAGTTGTAAGTGCTTGTAGGCACAGCAGCTACAAAATTGACGATCTCGGGGACTTTGGCTAGAGGTGGTTGTATGTGGGTGGTGATCTGGCCCTCATCTAGGTGGTGTGGAGACCCTATCCTTAATAAACCGGTCACGATGTGACGCTGCCACCTACGAATCACGGGAGTGGCTGATCCTAAAAGACTATCTTGAACTAGTTGAACTAGTGGTGGCCCACCATTGCCACGATCTAGTCTTAGGTCTCACCGGCCTTGTCCTACTCACATTCACGGCTCTTGCATCGGCAGATGGTGTCCCCGGCAGCTGTAAAGTTGAAGCTGATTGATTGAAACTAATCTTTGTATTCTGTGTGGTCCTTGCATCTACACGGCCCTAGTCATAAGGCCATGGCTTGGCCACCAGCTACATAAAACTCTACACTATCTTGTGTGCAGGTATATAATGGCCCTAGGACCTCTGGCTCATCGTCTGTGCAAAAATGGCCACATACTAATCATCTAGCCTATCTTGTGCCTGGTTGAGCGCCCTACCTAGCAAGTGCATCTTGAATAGTGTGCTCCCTGCCCTGCATCAATCTGTCCTAGCGGGCGAAGAAAATCTGTTGCACATCATCGAACCATGTGGGCCATCCAAGATATGGCTACCATGTGAAAACACACATATCATCAAGGACTCTCCTCTAGTGAGGAATCTTGTGTTGTCTTGTATGTGTAAAGGAAACACCTCTGTGGTATCACCAAACAATGGGATCATCTAGCTCCATGGTAATAGGAATAACCCTCGGATGCAGCACAAAAATGTGCTCCCAAGCCTAGATGTGTAGCAATGTAACCCCCGCCCCAAGTGTTCAACCATTGAGGTAGGAAAACTCATGAAGATCCCTGTATAGTGAGGCTAGAAGAACTGGCCCCCAGGCAAAGCATGTCCGTCGCTGAACCATGCGCTCCCAAGCGAGCCCCCATCTAGGACTGAAGTATCGGCTCCGCCGATCTGGTGCGACGAGACCCGATATGATGGTTGCAATAACAAGGTGGAAGGGTGACATAGAGAGCCTATAATGCTCTAACTCAATCTGACCCTTGCAAAATGCAAGCTTATCTTGGCCCATAACATCGTAGCACACCTCCCTCCTAACATCTACGTCATATATCATGCGCTCTCCATGGATGGGAAATTTGTGGATCCACCACATGTCCTCTAGTGTGACTATCGCCTCACTTGTCGGTAGGTGGAAGGAAGATGTCTCGCTAAGCCATCTCTCAGCAAGTGTCATTAGCATACCCAAGTGTGTCCTCATGGGTAGTGCATAAGCAATGTACCAAAGACTAATCCACCCTAGATACTCCTGCTATCACTTAGGAAAATCATCCAAAATGTTGAAAAGATCCTGGGACTTGTGCTTGCGTGAATATAGTATCGATACCTCCTCCTACATCAAGAAAGTCACTACGTTAAAATTCATGAAAAAAATCATGATCCTGGCTTGTCTCAGTGTACCCCAAATAGCTTTAGTGTTGTTGTTTGTGGGTGTGGTGTAGTTTGCAAACTTTAAACTATGCCGCTAGGAGCTTCTAACTCTCAAACTTCGTCGCGACATCACAGTTTGAGAAGGTGACTCAATTTAAAAGGAAACCCTAATTGCAAAATGGACCGTCACGGGGCAGTTTGCATATGCAGATGGGTTTGGAATTTAAACCCTAATTCCAAATTGTGTCGCAACATCGCTACTCGCGACTATGGCACAGTTTGAGGCCACACGACGTCGTTTTAAACTTTTTAGTAGTGCAGTATTGGACCGCTCCTAAAATCTAGTTTCCTAGCCTAATAAATGCACAGTAAATGAAAAAACAAAGTTGGGTCAAGTTGACTCACCGGTGGTCCAGTGCCAGGAAGCCTTTGGTGTGTTTGTACTCTGTCGGAAATGTGTCGAGGAAGCTGTCGTTGCGCCATCTCACGAAGGTGTCAAAGCTCAAAATTGCAAAATCTCTAAAGGCTGAATGTGAAAATGAATTGGAAGTGGCCCCTCAAGGCCTATTTAATCCTAAAAATTAGAGTTTTTTGACCCTATTTAGTCATCTTGTTAGGGTTTTGACCTCTTGGCTTGTGTTTGTTCGTTAGTGGGATGTTTTGCATCATTTTATCTCATTTTTGACCTTCTTGAAGCCTTTATGGACCGTCAAGCACCTTGTCCTCTTTTTCATGAGATCACCCAAAAAGTTGAAATTTTCATCCATCTCTCAAGGTATATCGGCATGTTTCACCCGCTAAGGCAGCAGTGGGGCAAGTTTTGAAATTGAAATTTTTTTGGCTTTTGATCGAGACAGTTTATTCTTTGAACCAATGCAACAAGTGCATCACTTCAAAGAGGGGAAAAATGTAGACACATAAAATGTACTATTGGCATTACACACTTGATCTTGATCACTAACACTGTTTCAACCTAAATCATCCTCTTAGCTTGTCATCACTCTTGTCCCTTAATTAAATAAATAAGCATTTATCTGATTAAGTCATTCTCTCTTGTTAATTAAATCAATCAATCTAATCTAATTAACCCTATGTCTCTATTTAATTAAATAATTCATTTTATTTGATTAAATCTCTAAAGTCACCCTATTAAATTAAATAAATTAAACCTTGTTTGATTTAATCGGCATCATCCCCTTTAATTAAATAAATCAAAATCATTTCATTTAATTAAATCTAAATCATTCTTCTCATCTTTTGATTTAAGTCAACCCATAAATCTAAATCAATTGGTCACATCATCTAATCCCTCATTAAATTAATTAACCCTTGATTAATTTAATTCTGATCCATGTCCCATCCTCTAGCTTTTACCACTTGCACATGAAAATACATTTAATTCATTTATTAAATTTCTATTTTCTCTCAACTTGGCATCTTTTAGAGAATATTCTTCCAAATTTGAAATCCATCCAAGTGGATTTGTCCTTCCAACAAGACATTTATTCCTTCTTTCATGTCCTTTTGCATTGAGCCAAGTGGCATTTAAGTCATTCTTTTTCCCTCTTACATGCCATTTCACCATTTTCAAATTCCACCTAATTGCATTTATGGGCACAATCATCAAAATGTGCACATCCTTTGCCCATTCACATCTTGACAAGTGGTACCTCCTTATTGGGTGTTGAATGATCCCACATTGCTTCATTTTGGGAATTCTTCCATCTTGTCTTTCTATAAATAAGAGATTTCTCTCCACATTTGATCATCCACAATTTGAGTAAACTTACTATACTCAATTTCATCTTCAAGCACATCCATCTTCATCCATTTTATCAAGTTTATAGCTAGATTATGTATATTTTTCATCATGGAGCTCAATTGAATCAACATCAAAGTGCATCACTCATCAACATTGCATCATAGGAGTTAGGAAAGGGCCAATTTTCATATCAAATTGGCACCAATTCCCCCATGGGATCAAGAGTTTGCTTGCTTAATTAGGATTTCATTGCTTTCTCATTATGTTCTTCAATTTTATTTCCTATTTTGAGCATTGCTAATGGATTTCATGGGGAATCTTGATTCTCACTTGCATATGATCTAACTATGTGTTTATTTCTTGTGTTTTGCAGGTGCTAGGATTGGGGTTCTACAGTTTTACATTTCTGGTCCAAGACTTATCATATCCTCTAGCTTATCCTAGCTTATAGAAGTCTGAAATTTTCTGCCATACAATGCTTCGAATGGAGCCATCTTGATCGTTGAATGATAAGAATTGTTGTATGAAAACTCAACTAATGGTAGGTAATCTTCAAACTTGTATTGTTGATCCATGCAATACATTCTTAATGGGTTTCAAGCACTTGGTTTACTCTTTCCGCTTGTCCATTCATTCTCGGATGATAAGCTGAGCTTATATTCAACTTAGTTCCAAGTGAGGAGAATAAGGTTTGCCAGAATCTAGATGTTACACGAGCATCCTTATCCAATATGATCTTCTTAGGAATTTCATGCAATCTAAACACCTCTTGAATAATTTTTTGAGCTATGACTAGAGCTCCATCAATTATATTTCCTAGTATAAAATGTGCTACCTTGGTTAACCTATCTACCCCCACTAGAATGGCATTGTGCGTATTTCTTGACATACGTAGACCTTGCACAAAGTCCATACTAATGACTTTCCATTTTGCTTTCAGGTATATCATGAGGATATAAGAGACTTGTAGGGTGATGATGTTATGCTTTTACCCTTTAACATTCTAAGCATTTCACAACAAAGCTTACAACATCTCCCTTCATACCTTTCCAAAAATATAGTGGCTTTACATCTGCCAACATCTTCGTCACACTAGGATGTCCAGAATATGGTGCATTGTGAACTTCTTCCCACACCTTATTTCTTAACTCCTCTAAATTAGGTACATATATTCTTCCTTTAAATCTTAATAATCCATTTGGTTCAAAGTGAAAACCTTCATATCTTGTATCTTGAGGATTATTTGTGAGTGCTTGCTTAACTTGATTATAAAATCTATCACTCATGAATTCTTGCAATAGTTGTCCCTTGAAGTCAGTTTGGATTGTTATCATAGATGTGATATGCCTTTTTTGACTTAGGGCATCGACAATAGGATTCTCTTTTCCCTTGATGTAACTGATGTTGGTCATAGTCTACTATTAGCTCCAACCACCTTCTTTGTTGTGCATTCAGATTGGGTTGTGTAAATAAATACTTCAAACTATGGTGATCAATCTTTAGTTCAAAAGGATTTCCCATAAGATAATGTCTCCACATCTGTAATGCATGAACAACTGTCACTAACTCCAATTCATGTGGTGCATAATTTTGTTCATAGGGCTTCAAATTTCTTGATTCATATGATATAACTTGCCCTTATTGCATCAAAAATCCTCTTAATCATTCACTTGATGCATTTGTAATGATAGTAAAGTTGCCTTCTAGATCATGTACCTTCAATATTGGTGTAGTAGTCAATTTCTCTTTGAGTAGGTCAAAATTTGCTTGACACTTTTCTGACCATTCAAATTTCTTACCCTTCCTTTTTAATAAAGTAATAGGAAAGGCTATCCTTGAAAATTTTGCAACAAACTTCCTATAATAACCCGCTAAGCCCATAAAAATTCTAACCTCTAGTAAACTTTTGGGCACTGGCCACTTAAGTACCACCTTTATCTTAGTTGGATCAACTACAATATTTTTCTCCGAAATTGCGTGACCCAGGTACTATACTTCCTTTTGAAGGAATGTAAACTTAGAGAGTTTTCCATATAGCTTGTGCTCTCTTAACCGTTGAAGAACTATCTCTAAATTTCTAAAATGGTCCTACTCATTCTTGGAATAGATTAAAATATCATCTAGGAATACTAATACAAACCTGTCCAACCAGTCTCTAAATATGTTGTTCATTAGGTTCATGAATGTTGCAGGTACATTCGTAAGCCCAAAGGGTAGGAATGTGAACTGGTAATGACTGTATCTAGTCATAAAAGCATGTTTGAAACTATCTTCATCTTTGATCCTTAATTGGTGATAACTAGATCGTAGATCAATCTTTGAAAACACTGCCACTCCTTGATATTGATTGAAAAGATCATCAATATGTGGCAATGGGTACTTGTTCTTTATCGTAAATTTATTAAGCATGCGATAATCTATACACAATCATAGTGTACCATCCTTCTTCTTTACAAAGATCGTTGACACTCCCCATGGTGAAATAGTGGGTCTTATTAATCCTTTGGATAACAACTCCTCTAACTATGCCTTAAGTTCCATTAATTCCATTGTAGTCATCCTATAGGGTACTTTGGATATAGGTTTTGGCCCTAGTACAAGATCAATAGGGAAATCAAATACTCTTTTGGGTGGCAGTCCAGGTATTTCTTCTAAAAAGACATCCACAAATTTCTATAAAATTGGATATGTCTCTATATCTGTTACTCCAAACTCCACCACTTCTCCTTCTTCAAATTTGTACGTATCACCATTCATGACTTTATCTTGAGGAGGGGCTTCCTTGAATCTTCTAATTTATCCATTTTGATTGCAAATAGTTGGCAACCTTTCTTTTTCGTTCTATGCATTTGCACAGTCAAAATATGTCGCAATTTTACTTCTCTAGGAGTTCCTTGAAAAGACACTAGATTACCTTGATCATCTAGAAATTCTACAGTTTTAGCATGGAAATTAACCTTAGTTCTATGCTTCCATAACCATTTCATACCTAAGATGATGTCATAGGATCCTAAGGGTGCTACGTATAAGTTTACTTCTGTTGTGAAACTTGGAAGTTCAACTCTTACCTCAAATAAACATTGGTTCACCATTGCTCTTGCCTGGTTTGCATATTCTACAACCCAAGATTTATCCATAAAACCATCCTTTCTAGAAATTTTATTTGCTACTCTAGGTGAAACAAAATTTTATGGAAATAGGTAAACCAAAAAGTGTACCTGGAGTTTCCACTGGGGTGATTTGGTATTCAGCTTGCCGATTGTCCATTGTTGCATGGATCTTTTGTTGAAAAGCAGCCCGTTGAGGAGGAAGTGAATTACTATGTGGTTGTGAACTATATGGTTTGTTGGGACATTGACTAGCATAATGATCCCCACCATAGACCTATATCATCCTTTTATTGGTCCTCTTCTCTTTGCGGGTCTATCAAAGTTACCACCATTCCCTCCAGCTTTATTATAGTTTCCACTATTGTTGAAATTGTTTCCCCAATGATTATTCCTTTTTTCACTCCAATTATTATGGGATCCTTTGTCCCCTTGCCTCCAAAATTATTTCCCCTCATTGAACTTCTTTGGAGCTTGTACAAATTGAGGTCCTTCGTTCTTCTTTCGATTCCTCTTCTCTTTATAGACCATGATGGCTTTGAGTTTTTGCTCTTTCTTGATTTCCTTCTCATATACTAGGTCCATAGTGGTTAGTCCATCTACATCCACCTCTCCACCTATTTGGCCATTTAGTCCCATAATGAACTTTATAATTCAAAATCGCTCATCATTTTGATACATTGGCACATACCTCAAGAGACAAGTGAATTTCTCCCAATATTCATTTACTAGCATTTCTCCTTGCTTAATATTTTTGAAGTCAATTAGATTTTATCGAAAAAGAGTTGGGGTAACCATCTCTTTCAAAAAATATCAAAAAACTCATTCCAAGTTAGTTTTAAAGAACTGATTCCAAGTTCCATTTTTTATTCATCCACTAGTTAGAGGCTTCTCTTGCTTACTGGAATGCTCCCCATACAACTTTGGTAACTTTTGAATAGTTCCTTATCTCAAAGTACTTTTCCATTTTAATTAACCAAGCTTCAAATTCTTTCCCACTGGTGCTTCCTTCAAATTTAGGAGGTGTAATCTTTCTCATATCCCTAGATAATTTAATTGTTACACGCTTTCTCTTGGTTCCTTCAATATATGATTGAGTTCCTTCACTTTCTTGTCCCCTAGATTTAGTGTGATTTCTAGAATCTTCCCCTTCTTCCTCATTATTGAGAATTTCTTCATCTTCTTCATTGAGTGGAACTTCTTCTTCTGTTCTTTCTTTTCCCTCTGCTTCTTGCTCAAGATTCCCTATCCTTGCATTAGTCTCATCCATGATTTCCAGAAGTTGACCCAACTTGGCTTTGACATTTTTCGAACCTTTTCCTACTTCTTGACTCCCTCCAAGATTAGTTCTTGTCCTAACCATTGTATTAAGTAATGCTATACATGGATGTTCATCTTAAATTAGATCCTATCATGGTTTACTAAATGCATGGGAAAACATTTCAAAAGAGCAAACAAACATACAAAGTTTCATTATATTTCATCTTGTGATAGGGCTAATTTAGGCTAGAAATGAGCGACAAAAAAGTACAAAATAACACTAAAAACAACCTACACCTCAAGATTAGCCTAGTTGGATTCAACCCAAAAATAAAGATGACAAAATGAAACCTTATACCTTGTTCTCGAATCGATCCTTTGGTTTGTTTCGATCTTGGTGTTGTATGCTCCTTGGATGGCACAAGATGCAAACTAGATGATGATATGATAATGGAAGAAAGTGGATGCAAGTGTGAAAATGGCTAAGTATGGATTCTATTTTTTTTTGCAAGAGTTTGGCTACAATGCATATCTCCCAAAATGAGAGAAAAGAGGGGGTATTTATACTGATTTTGGAATTCTCTAGGGAAATGGATGGTCAAGATTGAGCCACCAAGATCAAGATGTAGGGATAAGGTGAGTTGAGAATTCACAAGCCCTCACATCTTGACATGTCTGGCATGTGAAGTGGCTCAAAAAGGTGATGTGTACATGAGGTGGAAGGATAGTACATGACATGGAGAGGGTACATAGTACCTTGGGATTGGGACAAGATCTCCTCATAAAGAAGGTACTTGTCCCCATGTGGGTGAGAGGACAAGTGGGGAATTAAAAATTCCTCAAATATTCTCATAGGGATGAGAGAAGGAATTTAAAATTCCTTTAAATGCATTGGGGGATTAAATGTGAATTAAAAATTCACATGGGGAATGGAGATGCCTTGTTCAAAAGAGAAATATTTAATGAAGTTGACTTGATTAAGTGATTAAGGTTGTGCAAGTACTTGATTAGACTAATTAATGACATATTAGAAGAGGGTTAGATTTCACATGTGACTTGATGTGACAAATCAAAGATCACATGGGGAAGAGAAAAATGAATTTAATATTCCTTGGAAGGATAAAAGAAATTAAAAATTCCTTGAGAGTTGATTAGGCTAGTTAATGAAGAGTTAGAGGAGGTTAGGTGGCTTCTAGAGATTAGAAGTCAACTTGCAAAAGTTGGAGGATGTGAATATCCTAATCAGGATTAGGCATGTGCATCCTAATGATGAGATTAAGAAGATGGATTAGGATTAGATAAAATCATGGAGGATGTGACATGAGGGACTTAAATAAATGTCATATTTATTTAATTCAATTGATGAAAGGCATTTAATTATTTAACTAGATACCTTAGGAATTAGAAGAACTTTAGAGGTATTAATTAAGTAATAGTGATATTAGTTAATTAATGCGGATAAAGGGATGTTTAGATGAAAGGGAATAAATTTGGATAAATTAAGTGTCCAAATTTAGGTGTCTACACTTTATTTTTTTTTAAAGGAAAAACATAGCATTTTATTTATTCATAAGGATTTCAATATCCTTTCTTTTACATAGAATGGCTATTCAAATATTCAAGAGGAGAGTATCCATCGGATTCAATCTCATACACATAGCTCAATGGGGTGTACCCCTGAAATTTTTTCTCATCTCTAATTTGCTCTTCTTTATCCCAAAAAGGATAGTAACCTTCAAATTTATCTTTTGATACATAATTTCGAGGAATGTATCCCTCTGATTCTCCACTTGAGGCTATAAAAATTACTTTAGCCATAGGTACTACTCGAGGGTTTCTAAATATCAATGTAGGACTTACACTACATTTTGAGGGAGTATCCTTGGAAAGTGATAAGGAGTTTGATCTGGTCAAAGAAACAAATGGTAAGTTGTTGAAATTAGCTTCATATATCATCCTTCTTTTCTCTTAACTTATTTGTGATAGAGTGTGACTAATTTTCTTGGTATCACTTAACCAGATGTCATTTTCATAGTTGTTTCCCTCTATGGTATGAACAAGGGCTTCTTTTACCTTCTTGTCCCATAGGTAGCACTCATTTCCGATCATTAAATTTCTTGTAGTTAACCTAAGATGCATCATCCTGACACAAGAATTTTCCAAACATTAGACTCATAATGTTGGAAGGAAAAACATAGCGAGCACGTAGGTTTCAGAGCTGAACCTAGTAGCTCTAATACCATGTGTAACATGCACATTGCTCCAAATAGTAACTTTCCTAAATTTTAACCTCAAGTAAATAGATCATGCATCTTAAGCTAAATTAGCAACAAAAATTTTCTTTTCAAAACTATAAAGATAACATGCACATTTGAAATAAATATATTTCCAAACTTCCATTGCATTACAACATAGTATTACAACTTTCCAAAGTAAAAGATTACATAGTATATGATAACATGATATCATTTCTCATTTACAATATTCCATCATAATAGATGCAAATACACTAACAAGACTCCATAGAGTTTATTGGAAATAGAAATGAATAGTTCTGGAAATATCCATCCAAATATTGGTCACCTACTGATGAGGAGAAGCATCACTCAAGCAATTTTATGCCAACCTTGGACTAATTGCAGTCCCCCGCACAAATATCAAACTGATAGATGGCCCTACCCTTCGATGAAGAGATTGGTTTGGTAACCTCACAATAAATATTGACCTTTTCTGAGCTTGTTGTTGTGTTCTACATAACTAGGTTTTGTCACATAGTGGCTAAAATGCATACATATATGACATACCTCAACCTAGAATATAATTTTGGATCACAGTGATTGACAGTGTAAACAGTGGCAACTTACACTACTTTGGACAAAGTATTTCATTCCCTCTTCCAAGAGATGTCAATAATTCACCCACCTTCCTAGTTTGATTTATAATGACCATTAATATCTATGCATAGGATATCCCCTTCATTGGATTATCCTAACCCCAAGAATAACCTATTTCCCCTATATTTAACTATCTCATCTATGAAGAAATCTAAGTATCTCTATGACTCATCTAGTTTATCTACTAGCTACATAAGCTATATTCGTTACATAGTACTTAATTTCCCCCCATGTTCACCCATTCCTTAATATGGAATATGTACAAACACATCAAATAGAATAGATCTTGATACAAAATGAAATATTCATCCTTTCATTTCTATATAAGAACAAATAATCTTTTCCTAACAATCAATGGATCTATCATCCCAAACAAATCAAACAAAGACACACAATCTTTTTCAAAAACATTAAACAAGTATAAAAGAGTAGGAAACAACATGCATGTTATTGCAATGCTCCAATTGATCGATTCAGATACCCAACACAACCTTCAAGCCTCAATTAGCAACTCCCAATTAACTTGTAATGCCCTGCCATGTAACCTTAAAGAATGACGCAAATATAACGGAAGCATAGCAAAAAAAAATTTTAAAGTGTAATATTAACATGTAATATGAACAACATTAACACATACATTCCCTAAGATATGCAACAACTCATTACATTCAAATTCCATAACACAAAACAAACTAACCATAGCATATATCCATATCAACTCAAATAAACAACTATGCTAATCTAAAAGTATGTCACAAATAATCATCATCCATATAGTGTATCATCACATCATAAAATAAAAATGATCATCGCTCCACTGTTAGCGATCAAATAACAACATAGTATCAAGATCTATCAAAGTAAAAACACACTATCTGAAAACATAAGCAAATAAAAGGGGTACTGCATCCTCCCCCCTAAGATCGAGCTTACTCCTAGAAGCTTGCGAACAAATAGGGATAGAGCTCCCTCATCCTAGTCACATCCTCCCAAGTAGCCGAAGTATCATCACTAGGATCCCACTAGACCCTAACCTGCTCAATATCTCGACCCCTGAGGATCAACTCTTGATGTTGAAGGACGTGCACGGTTCCCAAAGAACGATGCATGTCCTCCACCAGAAACCTCTCCAACTGCACCTTGGTGCTCGACCTGGCGATTATCTACTGTGGTAAAAACCCTATCCGATCTATCGGCGTCACCTACTGTCGGCTCGAAAGCTTCCGGTCTTTGACTATAACCTGATGTGTCCTTATTGGGACACTGTCGCACTATGTGACCATGTTGGCCACAAGCGAAACATCCTGTAACACTACTAAATCCTCTAACACCAGGAGTAGTACCAGATTGTTGTAAACTGCCCCAATTAACCGTATATTGTGAACTCTAGGTTGGTTGATCGATACGAGCGCATTGAGATCACTGCCAACTCCGATCTCTTTTCTTCTGGATCCAACTACCACCATGTTGAGACTAAGAGTGTTGTTGTTGTTGACCACTCTGTGCAGGCACCTGTTGTGTTCTAGGTGGTCCAACTCCCTGAGCTTTGCCACTACGTGAACTAGATCTTGTAGCTGAAGCACTGCCTATCTGTACTCCAGTATGGCCACCCAATGCCATCACCAAATTCTCCTCCACCAATCTAGCCTTCTCCACTGCTGTCTCCATAGTCTTAGGTTTGAAAACCTAAACACCACCATTGATCCCGACATTTAAGCCCCTAATGAAGTGTTGAACAAGCATGCCCTCATCATCACCAATGCCAGCAAACTGCTTGAGCTCATAAAATCGATGCTCATATTGTTCTACTGACATGGCCATTTGTCGCAGGGCATGAAACTCATCTCCACGACACTGTCGCCAATGGTCAAAAAGGAATATGGCTCTAAATCTCTCTAAGAACATATCCCAAGACACAGTATCAATAATGCAATGTAGAGCATTTGCATCTCATCCGCAAGTAGATTGCGAATTCTCTCAAGGCATGCGTGCACATCTAGCCTTAGTGTTACTTTCTAATATAAGGGTGCATAACCAAAACCATCGATCAGTCTCTCAACAATGTCTTAGCCTCTGTAATCCACTATCTAACAAGCTATCAAATGTAGGTGGATAGGCTCTAAAGCGAATCTCTCATATAAGGAGGCTATGTATGCTTCCACTAATAGTTGTGTTGGTACCTCTCTCTCTCACCAATATTAATTTGATCTCTATCCTACCTCAACCCAAGGCAAGCAAGAGTCTCCTCCAACAGTTGACACAACTGAGTGCCCTCGATCTGTGGTGGATCCTGATTTTGATCACCGCCTCCTAGAGAATTTTGGGAAGCCTGATGTTTGTCACGATCTAAGTCATTGAGAACATGGGGAGGTGAATCCTACTGACTACCTTCATGAAATTTGCCTCCACGACCATGATCCACGGCCCTCTACCACGACCTCTCCTACATGGGCATGATCCTACACGGACACAACAAGGTATGAGACAAGGTGCACAGAGCTTCAATCTCACGCAACTAACAACCCTATTAGGTTCCAGCAATATCGAAGCACCTAGGTGTTTAACGAGCTCACGATGCCATGTATGATTCCACCGCCCGCGTAACCTTAAGAATGACACAAATATAATGAAAGCGTAGCAAAAAAATTAAAAGTGTAATATTAACATGTAATATGAACAACATTAACGCATACATTCCCTAAGATAAATGACAACACATTACATTCAAATTCCATAACACAAAACAAAATAACCATAGCATATATCCATATCAACTCAAATAAACAACTATGCTAATCTGAAAGTATGTCACAAATAATCATCATCCATTTAGTGTATCATCACATCATAAAATAAAAACCATCATCGGTCCACTATCAACAATCAAATAACAACAACATAGTATCAAGATCTATCAAAGTAAAAACACATTGTCTGAAAACATAAGCAAATCGAAGGGGTACTACATAACTTTACTCTAATTCGCCCAAGACTACCTCTCTAAATATCTCTCTCAAATATCTCAAAATATCTCACTCACAACTCAAAATTTTCACAAGATAGCAGCAAAATGATGCATCCAAATGAGGTAGCTAACTCCTCTATTTATACACAAAAATCAGCAACTTATGGCTAGAAACAGGGCATGAGAATTGACACTTCTCAGCTCCAATGATTTGACTCAACAAAGCAAACAAAAGGTGGCAACTAAATTCGTTGTAGAGAAAACACATATGCAACCAAAAAGAATGAGTCGCACTTCTCAAGAACGACGAGAAAGGTAATAAAAAATATAAGTTATCTACCCCCTATAGTTTACTTGGCACAACTGAGTTCTTGACCAAATCTGCATTTACAAAAGGCTTCAAATTCTGGGAATTCATAGAGTAATAGACTTCTATTCACTTCATACTTTTATTTTTTGGCGCCACATTCTATTTTTCGTGCCATAAATATGGGTCGATGTTTACTAATTGACTTGGTCAAC
This sequence comes from Sequoia sempervirens, assembly GCA_007258455.2. Taxonomy (NCBI): domain Eukaryota; kingdom Viridiplantae; phylum Streptophyta; class Pinopsida; order Cupressales; family Cupressaceae; genus Sequoia; species Sequoia sempervirens. The sequence goes on from VDFB02351589.1 coordinate 21,278, forward strand.
AAACATTCAGAGCATGGTTATTAATATTGCTTTGTTTGAAAAAGTCACGATAGCTTAAGTTTACATGTTAAAATACAATGATAACATATGCGCTTTATACATAGCGATGTCTACGTTTTATCACAACACTTTAAAATGTTTAAAACATCATTCAAATTTATATTCATGTGCTATGTATTCTAGCACTATTTCCATGGAAAATATTGAGTGCTATTCCTAGCATAAGCTAAGTTTATAATACTATGCGCTTATAAAATAATTTAATGCCCATATTAAAAAATTACTTTAT
>VDFB02351590.1:0-17807 GCA_007258455.2 Sequoia sempervirens
TGTAATCATTTATATTTACATGTGACTACTGACTGGTAGACAAGTGAACCCTCGTGAATTATTATATGAAATTTAAACATTTAATCAAAACCCATCACTGTAATTTATATGGAGCTGCAGAAAATGTCTCCACCTCTCTTCACCTACAAGATTGCTTTTTCAACAGTGGTTTTTTTGGGCGTCGTCAATGTTTGAGCGCTATGATTTTTGTTGACCTTATTCTAAAATCCCATCTGGAAGCTCTCAAATTTCCTCAGACTACTTGGTTGTCCCTTCTCCAAACTATTTTACTATTTTACAAAGAGAAAAAGTCAATTTGTTTCACTTAGACTCAATGCACAGAGAATTTGCCCAAAAATTAAAGGAATATTCATTTGTATGTGGCACAAGCAGAGCCTTACAATATTTCTCATTTACAATTCTGGATATTAAAAATGATTATTCTCATAGTTCAAGCAAAAATTTGGAACACACTATTCCCTTCAAAACCCTAGTGTGGGTAATCCAAACCGGCCAACTCCCATCATGATGCATGAGATTTCCACTGAAACAGGGGTATGTCATGCCCATAGCTTCGATAAGTTAGAATAGAGCATTAGTTAGTAGTTCAAGAATTTTGAAACGTGTCTCCACTAAAAACAAGAGCAGTCACATTTAATAGTTATGGTATTGTTTTAAATAGAAGTGAAAAGCGTTTTAGTTTTATTTCAAGGAAGAAGGTATATTGTTGTATGGTATTTTGCTGATAAATCTATCACAATTATATGAACAAAACAGTTGACATTTTCCACATTGTCCATAAGTTGATTGATGAATGTTAAGCATCTAAAGGGATTGCTTATTCCAATTCAAAGTTCTTATATTTCCCAGGTTTCTCACTTGAATTGAGGCAGAGCAGAACTCCATCATTATCGTTAGTTCCCATTCTCTCTCTTGGCATAAGGAGAGATTTCCATAAAATTGGATTCAAGGGATATGTAGCATGTAGCTGAGTATACAATTCTGAGTACAATGAGAAAATAACTCTTATCTTCCTTGAGACCTTACACACATATTCAAATGAATCTCATATACTTAATGACCAAACTGTATGTATCAGTTTGAAATAGTCATCTCATCTAGACAACCTACTTCTATCACCTAAAAGAAGGTGGCCTATTATAAGTGCCTCTTTCCACCAGAACACGATCTACGGTACATGCCCATTAGAAATGTTATGGAAAGAACCTATCCCACATACCTCTTGGACACCAAAAATGAACCCACGTCCCTTGATTTGTTTATGTAAGGAACTGTCACATATTCATCCTATTCACATATTTTGTATTTTTATTTTGAATTTCCAAATGATTTTACAAAAAATAATCTTATATACTAGCTCATGTACCCCCATATTCATCCTAATCTCATGTACCCAATCTTCGATTTACAAGAATAAATTTTGTAAACCTCCTCCATTTTTTCTTAAAAATATTAGAAAACAACACAAACCCATTTCACTTACCATGATTCCACACAACCCCAATTTTTCTTACCATAATTCCACACATACCCATTTCACCTACAATTATTTCTTACGGACCCATTTCATAGAAAAAACAATTACCATAATATAACATAAGTACAAATCAAAGGAAACCCAAAAAAATTCAGACGATTGTTTCAGTTAACAACTAAACAGACTCTGTACGCCCACTGAAACACAACCCTCTGCATTCCAATCACGTCCAAAGTTCTTACTGGATAAAAAGATAGTAAACATAATCACTTACCAGCAGCTATGAGTGAGCCTAATATCTGCCTGCCTTTTTCCTATGTACAATCTTCACACCACTACTGAAAGAGAATATATACAATTTATATACGTGGACAGTTCACTTTTCTAGAAGACAATCATCATTACAGCAAAGCACCATACATATCCTGTCTTTTCCCAAGAAACTTTAGTCTCTGGCCAATATCCAAAGCTAATAGGTTCTTCTAACTTTCATTATTGTTGTTGGTAAATAAAGGATTTTGTTTTAGCTTATATCCAAGTATGAAATAAACATTCGTTCTCCTCTAAGCTCAATGTAGTTGCATAAGGATTTTCCCCCATAGGTGCTTTCTCTTTATTCAATGCATACTTTTTTTGTACCTTCCTTCCAAACCTTAGAAATATACAATCATGGCAACATGAATTACTATGTATATTACCAAACTCAATTTACAAAAAGACAAATATTGATCAAAACATATTCCCGATCAAACTCTTCTTAAGGTTCTGGATAAAGTATGTTAACCTATTTTGAGTCTTCACATTGACAATAGCTTGTTATACGATCATCCATGATTCTATTTTGGTGATATTTTATAAGCATAATGAGCAAAAACATCCTTATGGCATACATGATGTATAATCTTATATGGATAATAAAGGTGAAAATGACATGGACCTTAACATATGTAATTTGATGGGTGGTATATATCTATATAAGACTGTACATATGTAAACATATGTAATATGATATATATATATATATATACGCCATATCACTCCATATATATATATACGCCATATATATATATACATATATATATATATACTCTCTGGAATTAACATAACATGAAATCTTTATATGGATGGATAATAATCTTGGTAAAATGAGAAAGCTGTGGGAGGACCTGAAGAATTTAAGACAAAGTTTCCCAACAACCGGGACAGAAGTTATTACGTCTTGGCGTGGTTGATGAAGGCTGGGGTTTGCGTAGTTGCTCAGCATGCATATGGTTTGATGTTGAAGGAGAATGTATGGGGCCGTGGAGAACGACGCCATCTTGATGGGTTGATGAAGTGAGGTCCACCTCCTAAATGGAACCCATGTGGAAGTAGTATTTTGATAGATTTTGTAGCCTAGCAATAACTTGAAATAGGTGAAATGATAATTGGTAATAGGCAATTTTTCATTCAACACACCATTGTTTGGTAGGAAAATACAAATGTGAAAGTCAATCACCACAATTCAATGCATTCAATATACACATTCTAATGATTTTATAAGAGGCAATTTCTAGTGTCATTTTCACTATGAATTTGCATATGCTTTCACAACATATCCTCTACAAAACTCAGGCATAGATGGTCACTGCAAAATGAAATGACAGATTGTTTCCCACAAAAAAATCAAATTTGAAACTCACCCACCACAATTCAATGCATTCAATTTACCCATTCGAATGATTTTTTAAGAGGGAATTCCCATGGTCATTTTCATTACACATTCCCCCCTGCTTTCACTGAATATCCTCTGCAAACTTCAGAGCTTACTAAGGCAACTTCTGCACATTCCTCTTAAAAGGAAGCTTATTCATGTTGGTACACCCAGAATAAGTAAATTCATGTTTTTATTTATCAATATACCGGATTTACATTTATGTTGTCTGTTTCATTGTTCAATATACTCTTTTATATTTATGTACTCAGTGTCTACATTATTTTCAGCGATACATTATTTTCCACTTATTTTATGAGTTTCAATAATTAGATTACATATTTGTATATATACATATACATATACATGTACATGTATATGCATATGAAGGTACATATACATATACATGTACATGTATATGTATATACAAATATATATACACATGTATATGCATATGTATGTATGAATGTATATGTATATACATAGACATGTATATTTATATAGATATACATATATTTATTGAAAGTCGTGGCACGAAGTATATGCACAATACACACTGTCAAATAAATTCGTGCAACAGTTGTCACTAAATATATGTATATTTATATAGATGTACATGTATATGCATATAGATATACATGTATGCACATACATATATATGTATATATATGTCCATTCTATTGCACTCTGCCATATATGGTGCCATCATATGTAATACACACTATTATTTTCAGCTTCATACCAAGGATCAAAACATTGTGGATTTTAATGCTCCAATCAAAACTCTTATTGTTGTGCATGCAATATTGTAAGGATGATTTGATGTGGGAATGTTACGAGTACTGAGTACTACCCCCGTTTATTACAATTATTTTGCAGGCAAGCGGGAGCGTGGAGAGGTGAATCAAGCATGTGGATTATCAACATACCAACAAAGTTGTGTTTGTTAACACAACAAACTCTATAGGGACATTTTGCTCTGAATGCTTCTTGATATGTTTACATTTTCTGGTATACACATGTTCATAAATAAATACTTTTCTTATTAGATGCTTATTTCATTCGAGGAATATATTTATTGGCATTGGTCTCTTAATGGCAGGAATGCGAGGACTTATCCGCAATCAACAGAAGACATTCAGCGTTAATGACAGGTAAAGTCTATGACTTTACTTTGGCAATGACCTAGTAATACTGAAAAATGTGTCTTTTTATATATATGGCTGAAAGTTAGATGAAATGAGCAATAGTATACAGTAATTATGAGATTAGTTAGTAGTAGATTAATTATATGTTTGCATGTATATACATATATATATATTGATAGGTATATATGTACATACATATATATGGTTATGCATATATGTATGTACATATATAGCTATATATATATGTGTGTGTGTCTATGTGTATATATATAATTAATTTTATAATTGACATGTAGTTCCATTAATTTTTGATACTAATAATTGATAAGAGTATATCATTGTCTTCATATTCCTTCATCAAACCACACATATGGGTTTACGTAACAAAGTTTTGTGATTATTTTTTATTGACAAAGACTCAAACATAGTGTAATTAGTGAGAACACAAAAAATAGAAGGCTGAAACCATCATCAAACATAAAAGGCATACAAATTTGAGGTTCCAATAACAAACAATAGCAGCATTAGGACATTTTATAATCATATCATAGTTATATTTTGAATCAAACTGCAATAATTGATTGGGTGGTGCGGGAGAAAAACATGGCTCAAACATACTTGAAACATAATTACATCAGCGTTATCACATCTTATAATCATATCACAGTTATAACTTTAAGTAGATAAACATATCTGATTTACAAACCAGATCACCGAAATATACTGCTACATCGATCAAAAAACAAAATTGAATATGGTCATCATCAACTGTCCATATTTCTAGGAAAAGGTGGCAGCGTGATATATCCGCTAGTAGCTGAGTCAGGTCCACTTGTAGGAGGTGATATTTGGTTAATACCTCCTTGAAGGCATGTTGCTATTTGAGCAAGTAATGCCTGGCTTGCATCAACAGTCAATCCCATTTGTTGTGAGCCACTTCGAACCTGCATATTGTTGATGGTTGTAAAGGCTGGTGTCAAAATGCTCATCATATCAAGTAGGATAGGATGATGGGTGGGTATAGGATCCCCCACTGTTGACTTACGTTTTCTCTTCTCTACTTGTTTTGCTTCCTTTTGTAGACATTCAACCTTGGCCTGCTCCTGTTGAATGGATTTCTCTTGCATTCTTATCATTTTCTGCTCATCTTCTATCGCTTTCCTTGCTTGCTTCTCAGCCCTTGCTGCTTCCTTTATAATTGCTTCTACTTCACGGTCTGCCTTTCTCTGCAACATCTGCTCCTTCTTACGTTGCTGCAACTCCTCTTTCCTTTTCTTCTTTGCCTCTTGTTGGCTGAACAATTTGATGAAGGCGTCAGATGTTAGTACTTGGGACCCCCTACTAAGGCGAAGCACTCCCGAACAACCTCTCCGTGATGTTCCTTGCACCCTCTGCACTAGAAGTTTCAAGAATTTGCTGATTGGTCTTGTTGTTTGAAATCCATCATGTGGGGTGCATGGCACAAACTCAACTTCTTCCTCACTAATAGTATTGTCATCTTCACTTTGACCATCACTATGCTCTTGCCAATTCCTTGCATTAGTGAAGTAATGTATTACTTCAGCTGGATCAACGTGTGGTGGGGAAGGCATAGAGAGGCTGACTTCTTCCTCAGTTGGATTTATTTGCACTCCAAGGTTTGTGGCTGCTTCATGCATCCATTCCGGTTGGCTAACTTGAGTTGGAAAACTCAGGCTTGTTGATGTAGTGGCTGTATCTTCAGTGGAGGGTGCAATAATTGATTGAACTTCTGGTTGGAAATCTGCTAAAACTTGTTGGATTTCTAGTTGAATGTGTGTTGTAGCTTCATCACTCCCATTGCATTCTGCTGCAACATCACTTGCCACTTCCCTTGCATCATATTCCCTCACAAAACCATCTATTACATCCTCATTGTAACCAAGAAGACACAAGCATGTCTCTGCTGCCATAACATCGTCTTCAGTTTCCATTGTGACTGGTTCATCTTCTGTTCTAGGAGTTGCAACATCATCTTCAACAACATAGCCCTCACTTGGGCCCATGTCGTTGTCAAGGGCTGATTGATTAAGAGGCCATATTCATGTTCTGCGGAACCCACTAACAATGTTACTTGGTTTCAAGGCTTTTCTGAAAGCTTGGCTTGCAAGACTTGCCAACTCTTCACGTCCAATATCAATATGCGGGTTTGTAGCTTGCCAAATAGTTCTTTCCTCTCTAAAATATGCCTTGAATGGAGCAAAAATGCTGACATCCAATGGCTGCAGCTTGTGACTGGTATGAGCAGAAAGCGTCAGCAGGTCTATTCCTAATTTTTGTGATTGTTCAATGGTCTTGAAAGCCACGTGGCTGCCATGATCGTCAAAAATGAGAAGGGCCCGGTTTGTCGGTGAAACCCCATCGAGGATATTAGCTGCAAAATGGTCTAACCATTTGAGAAATAGTTCCTTTGTCATCCACGCATGTTCTTGGACTGCCATCAATACCCCTACCTCACAATTAAAGATATAGTTCTACATGTGCCTCTTTGATTTAAACAAGTAGAATCCGGGAATGCTTATCCCAGCTGCACTTACACAAGCCAACACTGTGATCCAATCTCTACTTTTTGAAACCAAATGTGGTACACATTTTGTACCCAATTTGGCAATAAATCTCATGCCACAGTTCCTTCCAGCCTGGATACCAGTCTCATCGCAGTTCCATACTTGACTTGCTCCATACTGGTTAAGTTTGATTAGGTTCTCGAGGTTGTCGTAGAATGCTTGCATGATAGAAGAACGAACCATAATCACTCTATCACTGTCCACTCCTTTAGCTATTCTGATTGTCAAATCTGGGTGCCTTCTTCGAAATCCTGCCCACCATGACCTCCCGGGGACCCCATTTGTGAAAGGATTGGGTCGACTTGCTGTTATTTGGGAAACGGTGGCTTGTAGTTGATTTACTTGCAGTCCGTGGCCCAATCTTGCCATGTCCTTGCACCATTGGACAACTTCAGTCTCCTCCTCTTTAGTTAAAATTGTATGTGGACCCCTCCTCTTTGTGGTGGTTTGTCCTAACAACCACACCCTCAAACTGCTAGGTGGCATACCCCACTTGATTGTTGCTGCCCTGATTGACATGTTGTTTTCTTCAACACTCATAATTGCTCCTTCCATATTAGCATATGTCCACTGCCTAATGGGTACAGGTGAGGGCAGTTGCACAGCAGGTTGAACATTTGGCTGAACATGAGGTTCGACTTCTGTTGTGTTGGTGGCTTCATCTGCAGAGTTAGGAACATCTTGTGGGCTGGGATTTGCATGAAATTCTTCATTAGGCTGTGTTTCAACGAAGTGCACCCCACGAGTTACTCTAATTGCACGTTTTCCTCTTCCTACAACCCTTGTAGTCCTTCTAGCAGGTGCCATAATTTTCTAGTTAACCTGCATGTACAGTAAAAATTGAATAACTTGTTAGTACAACAAAGAATAACATGAGATTAGTTCATAGAATGATGTCAACATAAATCATAGCGCTCAAACATTAACGACGCCCAAAAAAACCCATTGTTGAAAAAGCAATCTTGTAGGTGAAGAGAGGTGGAGACTTAGTAATCAAGATTTCTGGATAAAACTATGTGCAATTTTTCTTCATCAACGTTTCGGATCATACTCCATGATCCAAAACGTTGATGAAGAAAAATTGCACAGAGTTTTATCCAGAAATCTTGATTACTAATGGTCATGGACTGTGGAAATAGAATGTTATTAAGAGGTGGAGACGTTTTCTGCAACTCCATATAAGATTAAATGAAAAAATCTTTGAAGATTAAGTATCTTATTATATACCCAAAAAATTTCATGATGATAATTGGTCAAAATTTCGTCAATGTTTTGTTTAAATCACATTACATGTGATTACTTCATAGAATAATGTCAAAAAAAGGCATAGCAGTCAAAAAGTCGATGCCATAGACAAAATAAGACATAATAATTCACAATAGAATAAGACAAAATAAGATAGTCAAACCCTTCATGCCATACACAAAAATGATTTTTAAAGATGCTAAAATGCAATCAAACACCATCGAACCCAACAAAAATCCACTATTGAACAAAAAATCTTGTAGGTGAGAGAGGTGGATCAAATTTGTACTGGTCACATGTAAACTCTACATGGCTTGATATGAGGAAACAGTACATGGCATGACTATATATATATATATATGTATGTATGTCTACATTCTGATAAGAATATGACAAAATAAGACAAAATAATTCACGAGGGATCATTTTTCTATCAGTCGGAGTCACATGTAAATAGAAATGATTACAGTCAAACCCTTCATGCCATACACAAAAATGATTTTTAAAGATGCCAAAATGCAATCAAACACCAGATTCTTACCAGATTTTTATATATATATCTATACAATATGCTATGATGAAACCCTACACATTCTTATCAGATTATATATATATATATATATATATATATACAATCTGCTATGATGAAACCGTACACATTCTTATCAGATTATATATATATATATATATACAATCTATTATGATGAAACCCTACACATTCTTATCAGATATTATATATATATATATATATATACACAATCTGCTATGATGAAACCCTAGCCATTATTAAAGACGAATTTAGAATATAACTGTGATATGATTAAAAAATGGGTAATGCTGATGTTATTATATTTGATGTATGGTATAATGCTGCTATTATAATCTTTGATTTATGATGAATGCAAGTGAAAAAAATGTGACTACGATATGATTAAATAATGGATAATGCTAAGTTGAACAACTGACTAAAAGCAAAATTATTGGTATGCTTGAAAATAATGTAAACACTGAGTACATAAATATAAATATAATGTAACTACGATATGATTAAATAATGCTAAGTTGAATAGCTAAGTGAAAGTAAAATCATTTGTATGCCTGAAATTAATGTAAACATTGAGTACATAAATATAAAAGATTATATTGAACAATGAAACAGACAACATAAATGTAAACATTAAGCCTGATAATAATGTAAACACTGAATATATTGAATAAATAAAATATTATGCCTGATAAATATAAAAGAGTATATTGAATAATGAAACAAACAACAAAAATGTAGAACAATATGGCTGAAAAAAATGTAACCAGTGAGTACTTAAATAGAAAAGATTAACCATGAATATTGAAACAGACAATATAAATGTAAAACAAAGAGGTTGAAAATAATGTAAACACTGAGTACATAAATATAAAAGAGAATATTGAATAATGAAACAGACAACATAAATGTAAATCCAGTATACCGATAAATAAAAATATGAATTTACTTATTCTGGGTGTACCGACCTGAATAAGCTCCCTTTTAAGAGGAATGTACAGAAGTTGCCTTAGTAAGCTCTGAAGTCTGCAAAGGATATTTAGTGAAAGCAGGGGAGAATTCGTAATGAAAATGACCGTGGAAATTCCCTCTTAAAACTTCATTCGAATTGGTAAATTGAATGCATTGAATTGTGGTGGGTGAGTTTCAAATTTGAATTTTTTGTGGGAAACAATCTGTCATTTCATTTTGCAATGGCCATCTATGCCTGAATTTTGCCGTGGCCTTTAAGAAATCAATTTTATATTTGGTTTAATTGTCAAAATAGGTGGCTCTATTAAATTCAGTCAGATATATGAATTATACTATATTTTTTGGTATATTAGGGAGCCTTACACCATTAACTGTTTATGCAGGTACCAGAGGTTGGAGTTAATGCATGAAGATGTCAAGGGATGTGTGGGTGATTGTGCAACTGATAGCTTATAAAGTTGTTCAATGTTTTGTATTATGCCAGAATGTGGACCATTAACTGTTTATAATGTTTTAAATTATGTGACATTGTGCACCATTAACTGTTTATGTATACATGTAAATACAATGCACTAGAAGCTTTAAGCCACTTGCATGGAGTGGTTATTGTAAACATCAGTGCACATTTTTTAATTCATAAATGACTTTATTTTGTGCAAGTTGACTTGTGTTGAAAACATAATTGTACCAATATATGTTTAAATTTGGTTTTTTTTTGTTGGTTGGTTACAGACTAAGTAGTGAACATATACTGGTGTAATGTTTATTTTTTTATTGGCATAACTACAACATTTTAATGACTAAAATGTAAACGGATATTGGGGGGACAGGTGAACGAGGAGTAAATGACAATCGGATCATGAACGGCAATCGAGGGTTTTCCCCTATAGCACGACCCCTATGCTTCCAATTTACTTAATCTAAAAACTTGTCCCATGCGTAGCTTGCTATCCATTTTGCAATCTTTATTAAATCATATATATTCCTCTCTTCTATTCATCTTTTTTAGCATATACCTTCTTTCAAACTGTGCAACGTCATTCCTTGTTAACCGGTTCTTCTTTCTCTATACAGTTATCTTCGGCGCCCTTTTACTTGCTTCGATAATCTTCCTTGCCTTCAAAGGCAGTGACCTGGCTTTACATGTGTTTCCAATAGATATTGCGGAGCTTTAATGATTTCTACTTTCCTTCAAATCTACACTCTCTGCGTGCCCCCAATTTCTTGCAATTCTGTTTGTAAATCAGCATCAATAGGCTGATTGAGTTCGCCCGACTCTCATCAAGCCTCCCCTCTTTTGTGCTGCATGGCTTTTATTCACATTTACACGCCTCTGCTCCTATTTCATCTGCAAGTTTGATTGGTCTTCAAATTGGCGTTGATTCATAGTCTTTACTTTGATTCGGCATCAATTCCCCTCATTTGAGTCTGAAACCGTCTTAGTTTAAATCCTATGCAGCTCCCTGTTCACCTTCCTTATTCAAATCGACCCCTTAATCTTCTATCTGCGTATCTGCTTTGGTGCCCTTCATTTCGTTCTACTTTCATTTTCCCCTAAACCTCGTGGTATTCAATGTTTATTTTTTTCCACTTATCAACCGCAACTTCTAGCATTCAATCTTTTCATTTTTCAATGGCTTTACATGATTCAAGGCATTTTGTCAATATTTGTAATAAAATGCTTAAGGGAATGAGATTGAAAGAACATATTTTATATTTTAGTCAATTTTTTCAATTTTAATTAATCGTTAAAACTCCTTTTAGTCATCCACTCCATCATCATCGACTCGTTGATGCTCTTGAATCACTTTTCCACCACCAAGGCTCTACAAAACTATAATGTGTGATAGTCATTGATCTTCTTCATTTAAATACATCAACGTTAAACATAAAAATCATTTTATTAAGCTTCTAAAAGAAGTGCATAATAAGGAACCAAAGGAATAATTAATGTGTCGGGCCAATCCTACACAATTAAAGCACCATTTATGATGTATAAGACCATGCAATTACCTAATAATATTTTATCTAGACCTTTAAGAAAAAAATTCATCATAAGGTGTGGATTCATTCAATAGTGGAAGAGGAACGAACCATGCAATCATTAATGCAAATATAGTCAAGTCATAACTTTTGTTTCTATAGATCTCATATGATTTTCCTTGGAAATTGGCATAGGAGGTTAGCCTTTTTGGCATTTCAATCTTGTGACAAGTGTCATCCACCTATGGGGACTATCCTTATAATATTTCAATAAGGGATGAAAATTTTCATTTGATGGAAGATGGAAAAAAAACGAAAAGTAAGGGAGCATAGTAGAGGATGAAATTTTCTTAATAGAACATTATGGTTTCAGCTTCTAGCTCTAGGGAAAGTATTTTTATATTATAATAAACACTTTAATATTTGAAGATTGAATTATTAAAGGCACATTCAACCTTGAATGAGTGTATCCCTATATATGGTGTGCATTTCTAGATGTGTTGCTAATTAGTTGTCTAGCTAGACAACTGTAAAATCCTTTGTAAATATTGTGCAAGGTATCTTTTCAATACAACAAAAGAAATGTAGGGGTATGCTCATAGATTACTAAGTAAACTCATTTGATATTATACAAATATCTATTGTCTTTTTCAATATATTTGTAGAGCCTAGTTTGCCTGTACATTTTGAAAGACATGGTCCTTTGTCATATCTTCGTTAAGGTATCACCATTAGTTTCAAGTATTACATATTTTATATGCATTCAATGACTTTGTTGTCCAATTGGATATGCAAATTGATTTATTAATGGGTCTACCTCATCATCATCCCAACATACTCATAACAAACCAATTTAACCATAAGTTTAGTTTTGCCTAATTTAGTGTGTTTTTACTGCCATGTTTAAATATGTATATAACAACATAAGGGGTTATCATAAAACACATTCATAGATATTTATGTGGTAAATTATATGTCTTAATAAGGTGTTTGACCTTGAATATTGTAAACCAACATATCTAGGCACAAAGTGACAACTAAAATAAGGTGCATTATGCAATGGGTATGGTTTGTGTCAGGGTAGGTGTTTAGGTATTGTAATGATATCTAGTGCAACACCTTACGAAATCCCCCTTGGTTTAGTAGAGTAAAAAATATAGGAGGTTTTACCCACATCTACAATTGGTCCTCAGTTTCCCAAGCTTGATCATAAGAGTGTGATCCTTTTGTAAGGGGAAAATATGGAATGGATATACAAAAATGAATTCAATGAAAGAAATAAAAAACATATAAATGATAAACCCATTTACCAATGGCATGTAATTTTCAAAATCTACGAATTCACAACCAAAGTTAGATGATCAAATCAAGCATAAATGAATTCAAACCAAAACAATCTTACCATTCCATTGTTGAGTAACCTTAGTTGAAAAGTATGTTGGATTGCTTCAACTCAAAGCCTCCATGGTAGTGTGCAAAAGCTTCAATACATGATGAACTAGATGCTATGATAAATAATTCTCAATTGCTCAAGAAGCAAAATAACATGGATTTGTTATGAAAATTCTAGGTTCTAAATGTGAAGGATGAAGGATTATTTTATAGATTTTAGGAAATTAAATAATTGATTTAGATTAAGAGGTGCTGATTTGAGATCAAAGGTTGAGAATTAATGAGAGGAATTGATTGCCCAATTAACTAACTGCAACTGGCTCCAAGATTCCAGTTAACCGATTGCTTGAGATATTGATTGAAGTGTTAAGAGAAGTGATTGATCAAAAGAGTGGTCAATCAATGTCAATTGACCGAAAGAGAGTTTTCGGTTAAGATTTGAGGGAATAATGCATGATATAATTAATTAAATAATTAATTAATTATTAGAGGAGCGTGCAAGATAAGATTAAGATAGAAGATGAGTTTTCTTTTTGCATGATAAGATAATTAAATAAAGTAATTAATTAATCGAGGAACCTGCAAAGATAAGATTGATTAATAAATAAAATGTTTATTTATTAATAGATGATGTTTGAGATAAAAGGAAAATTAAATAATTAATATAATTACTTAATTTATAAGAAGTGTGAATGTGGAGGATTAAGATTTTAATTAATTAATTAGTTGATAGGCTCTTTATTGTGAGCTTTGCCCACCGGAAAAGTCTCACGCCTGAGAGAAATTGTCTCAGGGCACCAAAATTTTGCTGGAGAATTCCCGCAGAATTTCGCACTTCAAAACTGCACTTCACATGCCTTGCTAACAACACCGCCATTGGATATCCATGCAAAAGAAACTACAGTTAATGCACCAATAGTGTGGTAACCTCACCGCCATTGTGCTCTTTAAAAGCTTTCATTCCATTGTGTTCTCGATAATTTTTTGAATAAGCATTATTCTTGTTTACCCTCTGCAAGCAAATCAGGGATGATTGGAAGACAGTTGTAGGCATTAACAGAGAAGGAGAGCACAGTATGGCTATCTGCTTGAGAGAGGTTAGTGAAGCTCTTTCCTTAATTTGTGATTGACGGTATGCCTCTTTAGTTTTTTTTTGTCATTCTTGCACGGGCTCCATTCACTACCTCTATTGCTACCTTCTAACCTCCTTCATTATATCAAATCTCACTTTTATATGTCTGTAAATCAAATTAGTAATAGAGGCAGTGAATGGAGGCATTTTGTTGTACGAGCTCCATTAGCTCAAAATAGGTAATCCACCCATACCTAAAGTGGAAATGGGTTTCTCTGTTTGTCATTCTTGTCATATGCACCTCCCTTAAGTAGTAATTTGTCTTTAATTTCTTTCTCCTTTATGCCAATACACAACTTCAACTTTTCCCTATTGTAAACCAAGAGAGGGGTTCTGCAATTGGTAATCTTACACGTGACCTTCAGTTGTTCTATCTTCCTCACCCGACTCTTTCCTCCTTAGCGTTGGCTTTGCAAAATGATATTACAAATTTCGCAAGTTTATCCCCTTTCAATGCACATAAGTTTTATATCCAAACCCTTAAGTAGTAATGTCTTTATTTTGTTTATGCCAATATACGGCTTCAATATAATCTTCAGGTTTGACAAATATGCCAAAAACGACTTCAATATAATCTTCAGGTTTGACAGATGTAGCTTGTTCTATTGTGCTTTTTTCTTCATTAGTATAGACCATGGTCTCTACCAGATGAAATTTTGATCCAACATAATTTTCATTAATGGCTTCATTGATGGTAATTTTAGGCTGTGTTTCTAGTACAATTACTTTAGTATCACCATGCATGTCCCCTTTGGTTCACTTTCAATTTCACAATATATGACTCCTAGAAAGTAGTACCATTGTGTAATTACAACTCTACATGGAATATGCTCTAGATCTACAGATTCCTAAAGTTGACATTTCTATCAAAGAGATATTGAATACATCATAAATCTGCTCGCTCTTTTGAGTATGCTCACAGTGGCAACCTTTCAAGCCTGAATGGTTTTACAATCAACTTATTCTTTAAAACTCTAAATTACAATAAAGCATGCATTAATGGTGCTTTTTAAATGCATTCCAGTGAATTTCACTATAATTCTTATACCTTTCATTTTCAAAATAATCCTCTCTACTTGTTGAGCACAGCCTTCGCAGTGCATCCAAACCTTCAGCACAACAGTTGCTGCAACTAGCTGCAACACAGACACACAAAGATAAAGAATTTGAGGAAGGAACAAAATACATTCCAAAATGTATATCAAACAACTACACATAAAAAGTTAAAAGAGCCATCATAAACAAAAAAACACAAAACTGAGGTCACATAAAACAAAAATACCTCCGACTTTTTATCTTTTCCCTTATCTTCCACCTTTTCTTTCTCCTCTACGTTCTCTTTCTTGGGAAATGGAGATAAGAGCTCTTTTTTTCATCCACTCTTCTTCTGCACTTGCTCACGCAACTTCAAAGGATCTCCAGTACCCTCCACAGTCACCATATTGAGCTTCATATCAAACTTCACATCTTTCACCCCTACAATCACAAAATAGATCATGAGTCCAAAACTGAATACATAATGTTTAAGAAATACAGAAAAAGGAGCACAAAGAGTTTAAAACTGACCTTTATAACTCCAAATGGACTTTTTAATTTTACTAGCACAGCCTAGACAATGCATATCAACCTTCAAAAGAACTGGTTCAATTTTCTCCTCCTTGTTCTCTTTCAATTCATCCTTTTTCTCCTGTTAAAAATATTGCACATATATAGTATAGCACATCAAACATCTATCTTAGATTTTTTTTTTTTAGATTAATGCAAGTCCTCAAGATTGAAGGAAACATTATTGCAACAAAATGTTAGCAATACCTCTCTCATTGCAGTAGCTTCCTCTATAAATCACAACCAAAGCTTGGAAATGTTGGAGATATCTAGAAACCGAAGATTGGATATGCATAGCCAATGAGCATAGCAGAGAGAGAAGGGAAGTATTTCGATGCAGGCAAGCTGTTAAATATATTATAAATGGGCACCAACTTAAGTTGTTTTCATTAGATTGTTTATGACAAAGATTAATTAATGGAAGATAAATACTGTATGGGAAGGTAGCAGCCATAAGGGAATCCCTTCAACGTAAAGGTTTTTTTGTATTTGTTTATAGATATATATTTAAGGTATTTTGGTGCTTCACTTTCTGTAGATATATGATATATATTATGCTCTATTTGTAGCTTAGTATTATGTTTCTTGTTCTAATATAATTATAAGAATTTATTAAATATTGTTCTATATACAAATCAACTAATAGGCCTATTTTAGAAATTAAAGAGAAGGATTCGGAAATTATAACAATATTTGTAAGTCTGTAAGAAGTCTTCACCAATATGATTTCAAGTTACTTCAGTCTAGGTTGCAACTTGGCCTTGCCTCCCATTTGCTTTGGCATTGATTTGTTGGACTGTATTTTCCATATTCTATAAACATGCATCAATGTTGAGTAAGCTATGTAGCAAATCCAATGCAGTCTATTCATGATGACTATTTATTTTCTATTAATGAAACTTAGAGAAATGATGGTTTTAGTCTTGTTCATGTCATTGAATTCCTGTTACATTCAACCCTTAAAGAACAACTCAGTAAAGGACACTAAATGTTGTTTACCTTAAGCAATTTGTCATTTTATCTTCCTCTTGTCATTTTTTCGCTTAAAGAATGCATGATTGTCATATTTCCTTGAAAATATTCACTTCATTGCAGTAACCATATTCCTTAGTTCAAATCCCACCATCACCTGAAACTAGCTTGAAACAAAACTACCTCAAAAGAATATATCCATCTCCATATCCATATCCATTGATGAGTCTAGTTTTTGGTCCACTTTTGGGTAGAATCTATAGTTTATTTGCTGGTAGATGTCATGGACTTTGATGTTAAATATTGGTATTTTCATAATGTTTCCCTCAAACCATAGACATTGGACTTAAATCCTATCTCTGTAAGTTTTAATGACATTGGCATATTATGTGGATTATCTATATTGATTTTGCATGTGGTTAATGAATGTTCCTTAAGGTGGCTATAGATGTGCAGTTATTATGCGTACTGACATTGCCATGCAGATTTAATATGCTAAGTTGAGAAAGACACCGCCAGCTAGGCATGCACCATAATGTCCAGCAAAGGAATCGCTCCAAGTCAAAGGAGGATGACGACAAAAGATTCTTCATGCAGTTGAATGTAACTGCCTTGTAGTGGACTTTAATGATTGAGCATGCATGGGCATTATTGTTGTGCTAGATCTACGTTTGGACCTGCATGTCTGACTAGATTCCATGCATGCGTAACCACCATCGCTCCATTTTCCTTGTTTTCCCTAAATGGCGTCCTCCTAGTCATCGAGTTGACTGCCTTGTTTAGCTGTTAGTATAAATAATGATCTGATGCTCCTTCCTTAGGGAGGCTGCCTGATTTGATATTGTATTTGCACTCTCCAGTTTTTAGTAATACAGATACATTACTCTTTTGTACTCATGATTCACAGTGAATAAAATAAAGTTCTGAGTTCGAGCATCTAAGTTCTCATTAGTTTTAGAGGATACTTATCCAAGGGGGCCCACTTGGTGAGTAATCCATCTTCTTAGTTTAGCATTAGTTTAGTATTACTTGTTGTTT
>VDFB02351591.1:0-105964 GCA_007258455.2 Sequoia sempervirens
TAACTTTGTATCTAGTGACATAATGTCTAAATTTCTTGATAGCATGCACTACAACCAAGAATTCCTTCTCTATTGTGGTGCAATTCTTCTCTGTTGGCATCAAATTTTTGCTAATAAAATATATAGCATATTTCCCTCCATTCTCATCTTCTTGCCCAAGAACTGCTCTAATGGCATCATCGAACGCATCGGCATAAATGTGAAATGGAAAGTTCCAGTTATGTCCTCAAAGGATAGGGGCAGAGGTGAGTTTTTCTTTAATAATTTCAAATAAGGACTGACACTCAGGTGTCCAAATGAAGTCAACATTTTTTTGAAGGAGAGAAAACATTGGGGCTACAATTTTTCTAAAGTTTTCTATGAATCTTCGGTAGTATCCAACATTCCCTAAGAAACTCCTAACATCAGTTTGAGTCTTTGGAATCTCGAGTTGTTTTATGACTTCAATTTTCTTGGGATCAACCTTAATCCCTTTGGCTGAAATATGATGTCCCAACACTATTCCTTGTTCCACCATGATTAAGCATTTCTCATGATTAAGGGACAACTGATGATCCTCGCACCACTTTAACACCTTGTTTAGATTTGTGAGAGCTTCATCAAAATTTGAACTGTATACAGTGAAATCGTTCATATAGACTTCCACACACTCATTTACTAACTCAACAAATATAGCCAGGATGGCCCTCTGAAAGGTTGCAGGAGCATTACATAGCCCAAAGGGAAGAACCCTATACACAAATGTTCCCCAAGGGCAAGTAAAGCTCATCTTATCTTGGTCTTTCGCTGCTACCTGTATCTGGTTGTAACCACTAAATACATCCAAGAATGAAAAATATTTTCTCCTAGCCAAGTTATCCAACACTTGGTCCACAAATGGCAAGGGAAAATAATCTATGCGTGTTGCTTTGTTGAGCTCCCTATAATCAACACAAACTCTCCACTTCCCATTCTTCTTTAGAACTACAACCAAGGGTGACACCCACTTGCTGTCAAAAATTGGTTAGATGAATCCTACCTGGAAGATTTTCTCAATCTTAGTTTTAACAATATCTTTAAGAGTAGGATTGAGTCTCCGTTGTGGTTGGTGAACAGGTCAAACATCCTTAGTATAGATATGGTGCATGCACACACTAGGATGCATTCCTCTCATATATTTATAATCCCAAGTGAATGCTTTAGATCTATTCCCTAGGGTATCAAAAAATCTTTTTTCTTTTGACTCCAGGATAATTGGATGTGACAATGTGAATGGGCCTTGTCATTGTGTTAAGTGGACAACTGTGCAGTATAGTTTTATGAAGCCTAGCAACATCTGCAAAGAAATGGCAAGTTTTTAGAACTAATTTCATCAAAGGGCAAGGCAATCCAATAAACTTAGCATCATCAAATCCTGATTGATATGTGTTGATTGGGTGTCCTAGTATTTCTTCTACGTCTGACATCTCTTCACTGCTAGAGTCTATTACAACACTTCCCACGTCGTTCTCTAATTCATCCTCTAATTCTTCACTGTGTTGTTCAATGACTACCATGGCTAGTGAAGCCAAGTTTTTCTGTCTAGTAGGACTTTCTTGTTCATCAACCCATACTTTGCTATGTTCAGCAGGCTTGGAAGGAGGATACAAGAACAATTTTTTGCTATTGGTTCCATGGGAGATTGTCATTCCTCCTTCCCTGTAGTCAATTTTGGGTACAACAGTAGCCAACCATGGTCATCCTAAAATTATTGGATAACTGTCTTTGGGCGTAAGGGATTGAATTATCTGGAAATCCATTGGATATTCCCATCCATCTACTTTAACAAGAACGTTTTCAATTATGCCCTTGGGAATAGCTATGGATTGGTTTGCCATCTGTAGGATTGTAGTTGTGGGGCATAGATCAGTGAGTCTCAATTTTTCCATCACATCAATAGTCATTACGTTGATGGATGCTCCAAGGTCCACTAAAGCATTAGGTATTGCTACCTCGTTAACTATTACTGTTATAAACAGACTTCTTGGGTCATCATATTTCAGAGCAATAACTGTTCTAGCTAACAAATCAACTAAGTGCCCATTGATATGAACAATGTTGATTCATTTTTGCTTCCTCCCTAGGGTTTTGATGCACAACTGTTTAATCAACTGGTTTAACTTAGGGATCTCTTTAATCACTTGTAATACGAGAACTTCAATTTGCAATCATTTAATTTCCTATATCAATGCAATTTCCATAGGTGACGTTTCCAGAGCATCTTTCACAGGGATTGGTTTTAATTGCTCCAGAAAAGGGGCTTTGGTTTTGTCTTTAGTCACAAAATTTTTCAAAGATTCAGTTGGAGACTAACCCTCCTCCTCCTGAGGTAGGTCAACAACTCCTGCTAAAGATGGTGGGTTGGTTTCATGTTGTGTAGTGTCTAGGGTTTGTTCTATGGGCATGGGTGTTATTGTTGTTTCCTCAACAAACTTCTGGATAGGTTCATCTATGATTTATTCAATAGTCAGCTGTGAAAGTGTTTTACTAGACCTTAGCTATAGGTTTCCATAGTGTATTGCATTGAGTCCGGTGACATTGTCCTGTTCGGTGGAATACACTAGAGTATTCAGACAATTGTTCTTTGGATTAGGGACTGATTGTGCTGGAAGTGGCGGTCGGTTAACTTGTTCAATCTATTGAGTGTTTTGGGGAGGTGGTAAGAGAGTTTGTTGGGTAGGAATCCTCTTGGGACCATAATAGAACTGATGTTGGCATTGATTCCATTAAGGAATGGAATTTTGAGGGTACCACTGTTGTTGAGACTGGTTGGATCATTGAGGGTTACCCTAAGATTGGTTTGTCCAGTCCGGTGGTCCCCAAGGATAGGTTCCCTAGTTAGAGGGTATTGGCGGTGGTGCCTGAGGCCAGGGTGTTGCCCATTGATTATTGTTCCAATTTGATTAGGGCCACCAGTTAGGATTGGAATTCTGGCCATAGGAGAAATTACCTCCCGTTCTCTGGTTGACAACGTTCACTTCTTCTTCAACTGGAGTTGTTATTTTCTTGGAATTTTTGATGGCATTTAATAGTTCACATTGATCAGTGGGGTGATTCTTGTCACATACTTGACAAATGTCAATCTTGTCAATTTTTTCCATGGGACACTCTCTTAGCAAATGTTTTTTTTGACACCTAGGGCAATAAATAGACAAAGTCTCAGGATTTTTGGTTTTAGCCTAGATGCCATCTAAGGTGGTGTTTAGTTGGACAAGAATGTTGGTCTTGAGGTTGGCCAATTCCTCATGAAGTTTATTTATGTCATTAGAACCACGTAAGGGGGTAAACTTCCTAATCCCTCCACGAGTACGGGAGAAGTTCTGACATAATTTCGTTATTTCTTCCAGTCTCAGTTGGGACACATCTCCTTTTTCCATTAAGTCTAAGCTCCTTTGAGCTTCATCATCGAGACCTTTGAGGAATAAGGTCTTTAAAATATTGAGGCTTATAACTTCCCCACCACATTGTTTGGACAAGAAGATAAACCTATCTAGGTAATCCTCTAAACTTTCATCCTCATTTTTCCTTATTTTGAATAGTTCTTCTTTCCTATCAGTCACCCTATAGTAATTTTGATATTTCTCCAAAAAGACGGTCTCCATTTCATCCCAGGAGGTTATCGACTGAGAAGCTAATCCCATAAACCAATGCATAGCTAAGTCTTTCAGAGTGGAAGGGAAAAGCTTTAGTTTCTGATTATCATTCTTGTAGTCATAGGTTTGACACAAGACTTTGAATTCAAATAGGAACTAATCAAGGTCCTCAGTAGATAAACCTTGAAAGGTTGGTAAGAAGGCCAGTGAGATATTTTCCATTATTGTCTCGTCATCTGCATCAATAGCAATAGGATAAGTGAATGTGTGTGGTGGAGGGTTATCATTGTTATGGTTATTGGCAGTGTTTCTACGGTCACCCATGGTGTTGGAGGGGATGTGATCCTCTTCTAAAATTTGCTCAGTGGAACGAGGTTCAAAAGTTTGCGAAAGAATATACTCCTTGACCACTATTCATTCTCTTTCCAGAGTATGTGGGAAGGTCTTAGGTTGACCTTGTTTGGTCAATTTCGTAGTAAGTTCTTGGTTTGAGTTTCCTTCTTCTCCGCTTGTTGGTACATCAACTGGGGGGTTTTGGTATGAATCTCCCATGGGGGCCTCATTTCCTGACCATGCAAAAAAGAAGCCAAAGAACTATTCCTATCCCTAAGAGAGGTATTCAATATATCTCCTACTAACACTAGAAAAAGGGGTCCCCAGCAACAACGCCAAAAAGTGACAGGCTGTCGTTAGGTCCTAACACTTTAGTGAATAAACACATCAATATATCAACTGGGCAGTGTCCAATGGCTGTATGCAATAGAGGACATCTCAACTTCTCTCTTAAGAACTAATCTACTGAATAAAAATTCTAATCTAAGGGGCCTCTAATCTAGAAAGCAATAAATCATCTATCTAGAAAGTAGGAAAATAACTCAATTTAGAAGACAAAAAACTAAGAATCTAAAAAGCATCACCATTAAACTAGAAAGCATGGAAACGATTAACCTGAAGAATACGTAAATTGCTGAAGAAGTAAAGCATGTAAAGAAATTAGGAAACATTTATCTACTGCAGAGAATCACAAGCCAACTGCTAATCATAAAACCATTAATCAAAATCACTAAAGAAAGGTGCTCCAAACACTCAAATGCTAAGCTTAGAAGCTACAGACTTAGTTACAACCTGTAGGCTTGACACTAATAGTATAACATATACTAATGAAAATAAAATGCAAATGCAACTTCTATTCTATCAAAGGAAAATGCAGAATAGGAAACAAATACTTATCTATCTATCTATCTCTAACCCTTGAGTGGCTAGCTTGTGGGTGTATCTACTACTACTTCATATCACATGCACTAGAAAAATCTCTCAATTACTTCATTCCACAGATGCATCCATCTTACACAATAATTCAAAGAGTGGCAGGAAAACTCATATTCGTATGGTAGTTTTTACTCAAAAGACAAATTGACAACATAACGATAATCTTCTCTCTTTGTAACAGTTACATACTTATATGAAAAATGACTAACAAGAATCCTATTTTTTAGTCGATCAAGTCTTTCAACAGATTGCCCATAGTAAAAGGGACTTAAAATCCCATGATATACAATATTAAAGAGGCTTCACATGAGCCATAAAGTCTTTGAAACTGAAAAATAACAGAATTATAAAGACTTGCCAAAACGTGTGCTCCTAGAATTCTGGCACTTGCTCGCTGGTTTTCAAAAGTATGAGACCCGCATTCATTTCCCTCATGACTGGAATGGTGAATGGCGGTGGAGTTTACCTGCGAAATACTCAAGACTAAACCATTAAATCAATATAAGTTAGTTTAATTTAATCAACTCCAAGAAATAAGTCTGTACGATTATTCATAGAAAGGAAAGTAATTATTTTTCCTAAAGGTAATCAATTGGCAGAGTAATTTGGGCTGGAAGGTTTATATTTGTATATTGAGGCCATTATATTGATGAGGTTACTTTTACCTCATCAAATGTGTATCTATATATATATGAATGTGTATCTACATGTATATATATGTATGTACACATATATACATATATGTATCTACACATATATATATATATGTATATAGCTATATATATATACATATATGTATCTACATATATACATACATATATGTATCTACATATATATATATATATGCCATGTACATATATATACATAGATAAATAGATATATACATACTTACATTGATATATAGATTGAAAGTTATAGTGTATGTATAGATATAAATTAAATGAAAAGATTAAACCCATTAAAGTCATAGTGATGCATTAAGAGAACCATATATTTCCTTGACAAATTGAGTGTGTTTATAAACACAAGTATTGGAAGTGTTATTAAACACCCCACACGCCATAAACATCATGGAGCACATTGTCGATGCACTTAGAATGGAAGAGAACCTTCGATCTATGGACAATCAAATAAACACTTTAAATATTATGTTCAAAAACAACAACAAAATAAATAATAACATTCAACTTAAGTAACACAACACACCCATAACAAAAAAAAAAAGTGAAAAGAAGAAAGAAAAGGGAATGCCAAGAGACAAAGGAGCAACTTTAGTGAGGTTAAAAAACTCACCTCTATGAATTGGAGATGGCCAATGGTATGGTGAATTTCCCCAACTAAATCCTACAAACATATAAGAAAATAGTCATTAATAAGGAAATTGTAGTAAGGAAAGTGCTTAACTTACAATAAGAATGTATAATATCCTTTTGTGTTTACCTTTGACATGCAATTCACCATCACAGAGCCAATAATGAACTGAAATTGCACACCATCGAAGAAGATTGAACAAGACAAAAATTTACAACAAGTGTCAGCTGAATATACCAACATGTCTAAAAGAATGAAACAAATAACTGCTAACAAATATACATGACATATATGACATTCAAATTGAACAATCGAAATGAACAATTGAATTGAACATTGCAACTGAACAATGAAATTGAACATTCCAATTGACTAATGCAATTGAACATTCCAATTGATCGATCAAATAAAACAATCCAATAGAACAATGCAATAGAACAATAACTTTTAACAATGCAATCGAACAATCCAATTGAACAATCAAAATGAACAATCCAATTGATCAATCAAAATGAACAATGCAATTGAACAATAAAATAGAACATTCCAATAGATTAATCCAATAGAACAATCCATTTGAACAATACAATAGAACAATAACTTTTAACAATGCAATTGAACAATCAAATTGAACAATCCAATTGATCAATCAAATTGAACAATCCAATTGAATAATGCAATTGAACAATCAAATTGAGCAATGCAATTGAACAATCAAATTGAGCAGTGCAATTGAACAATCAAATTGAGCAATGCAACTGAACAATCAAATTGAGCAATGCAATTGAACAATCAAATTGAACCATTGAATTGAAGAAAGCAATTGAACAATCCAATTGAACAATCAAATTGAACACTTGTACATGAGTTATACATATATAGCAACATGATAGGGTGTAACAATCACAATCTATGGAAGTGAAATGCATTGAAATCCATAAACAGTGCAAGTTGAAACCCCAAATACCGAGTTACAAGGTGGTGGGTGACAAACATTGACAGTGCATAGAACTGCTATATATTCCCTAGCATATAGAATGAAAAAAAACCCTGAAATTGAATTGAAATGTCTTGACATTCATAAATAGTGTAAGTTGAAACCCCATATATTGAGTTACAGTTTATTGTGAGAAACATTGACATTGCATACAACATATTTGCATTCCATGGCTTAAAGAGTTTAAATGAAAAACCCAATGCGAACATCATTGTGAAACCCCATATATTTATAGATTTGTGGAAAACATATGCATATCATACAAGATTGGCATTTATATGTATGTATGTATGTATGAACGTATATATACACAACAATGTATATCTATATATATGTATGTATATTTATATTTATATATATATGTATGTATATTTATATTTATATATATGTATGTATATTTATATTTATATATACATATATATAAATATATATGTATGTATATTTATATATACATATATATAAATGCATATGGATACATAGATACACACACATACACACACATTATATATATACACATAAAATACATATACATATATACATATATATATATATATGTATATATAATGTGTGTGTGTATATATATATATATACATACATACACATACATACATACATACACATTATATATGTGTGTATGTATGTATGTATGTATTCATATATGTAAATGTACACACACACACACACACATATATATGTTAGTTTTAATATATATAGGTAGTGAGGTAAAAAAGCTCACCTAAAATAGAAAGGGAGTTTTCGAGAGTGCAAAGCCAAACAATGAAGGGTGCAAAGATGAACAATGAGTCATGGAGAGCCAAACATGTATGGGTGCATAACCAAACAAACACTCCAGAATGTTTGCAAACAAAAGGAATGACAATGAGCAAGATATGAGAGAATTTGGAGCATTGAATGAACCTTGATCTCTGACTTATGCACTTGATAGTTTGAGTAAGTGCAGAGGGACGCGTAAGGCAAGTTTCCCAGTGGAGGTAACGAAGGAGGCAGCGAGCGATTACTGCTCTAAACTAATCATTTAGGGTGGGGAAAGGCAATAATAATATACATCTATTGCTTGCTCAACAACACATTCCCTCTTGTGCAGTACACCAGATTGAATGAGTCGAACCCAAACAAAAAACATGAATAAAATCATATGTTTTTACCTTGGAGGTAAAACCCAGTCTGAATTCATGTTTTTTGTTTAAAGGTTCAACTCATTCAAGCATTAGTTTTCTCCAACAATGTTCTATGCACTTTGCTACATTAGACCCCTCTTTCTCCACACTTATCTCCAATTCTTGCAGGCAACACTTCCCTGAAACAACAACCATATTATATATAAAATTACAGGGTTTTCTTCCATGCAATGGTTAAACATGGAATGGGATTCATTGGTTCAAAATTATATGGTTTTCAGCCATGCACTTGTATATATATACACACATGTATATATATACACACATGTATATATAGATATACATGTATATATAAATATACAGTTTGCTTTTCTTTAATATGCATCATCAAAGTTTGCAATTCAATGCTTGGTTTTTATGAACAATTTGTAATGCAATTGATGACACTTTGTAATGCAATTGTCTTTAATGTGCATGAACAGTTTGTTTTTATTCAATATATGCATGATAACAGTTTGTTCAATTTTATTATTTGAATTGAAATGGCTTAGAGCAGATCTTTTTAGTGAGACATGAACAAACATTGGTTAAACATTATCAAAATGAAAGACAATGGTATAGGCGTAGTGAGGTAGCAAACCTCAAGTGAAAGACAAAGGGAGCTTTCTTCAGTGTAGAGCTGAACAATGAATCGTGGAGATCCGAACATAAATATATAAAAAAAAATTCGTAGTAACAATCAAATAAACAATTACAAATATACACATATACGAATGCATATATATATACACACACACACACACATACATACATACATACATACATACATACATACATATATATATATATATACATATATAGGAAGAGAATAATATAATTGCATGGCAGAATATCTTCAAAATGAAATCAAGTATATGTATGGAAATATGTCTATGTATTATTCTGTTCTTCCATGAACAATATGTATATATATGTATGGAAAGACAAATACATATATAAGAACATAATAATATATTTGCATGGCAGATTAACTTTGGAATGAAAACAAGTGAATCCATTTTCATATTTGGGAATAACAAACAAATACTAAAGACAAATTTCAGAGTTAAAGTTTGTGCATTGTTAAAGAGAGGAATATAAGTGCATGGCAGAAAACCCTGTAATATTGAACCAATGAAACCCTTTCCATGTTTGGTAGTAACAATGAAATGAAAAAGCATTTTGTAGACATAACTATTGTGCATGGAAGAACAAAATAATACATAAACATGCCAAAATATCTTCGAAATGAAAACTAGTCATACCATTTTCATATTTCCGAATAACATGAGAATATTATAAGCAAATTGCAGAGTTAAATGACTGTGCAGTGAGGAAGACACAAATGCAAGTGCATGGCAGAAACCCTCGAAATGATAAACATTAAAACGGTATGAATATTTCCTAGTAACAAGCAAATATATTGTATCCATTTTCATACTTGGGAATAACAAACAAATATTAAAGGAAAATTGCAGAGTTAAAGTTTGTGCATTGTCAAAGAGAAAACCCTGTAATTTTGAACCAGTGAAACCCTTTCTGTGTTTGGTAGTAACAATGAAATGAAAAAAACATTTTGCAGACATAACTATTGTGCATGGAAGAAGAAAATAATACATAAACATGCCAAAATATCTTCAAAATGAAAACCAGTCATACCATTTTCATATTTTGGAATAACATGAGAATATTATAAGCAAATTGCAGAGTTAAAGTCTATGTAGTGAGGAAGACACGAATGCAAGTGCATGGCATAAACCCTCGAAATGATAAACATTAAAATCGTATGAATATTTCCTAGTAACAAGCAAATATACTGTATCCATTTTCGTATTTTGGAATAACAAACAAATGTAAAAAGCAAATTGCAGATTTAAAGTTTGTGCAATGACAAACACACGAATACAAGTGCATGGTTGAAAACTAGTCAAACCCTTTCCATATTTCGTCGAACAAGTCTAATAGTAATGAAAAACTATTTTAAACCAATCAAACCCATTTCATATTTCATATAAGGAAGCAAATATGAAAAACACAATGCAGAGGTGCAATGAATATCAGAAGATTATGAGTGCATGGTTGAGTGTAGACGAAAAGAAAACCAGTTAAAACCTCCCCACATTTCATTTAAGACAATCTTTCTCAAAGACAAAAGTTCGCAAAGAAAATTTCTGCAAAAAAAAGTGCATGACAAAATATTGTCGTATTCAAAGATAGTGGTACAGGTTGAGTGAGGTTAGAAATCTCACTTGAAAGAGAAAGGGAGCTCTCGACAGTGCAAAGCCGAATGAAGAAGCGTGAAGAGCCAAACAATGAAGTGTGGAGAGCTGAACCAATTTCGGTGCCAAACAAAACAAATAGTCAAGAATGTTTGCAAACAAAAGGAATGAGAGTGAGTGGGATATGCGAGAATGTGGAGTATTGAATGAACCTTGATCTCCGATTAACACGCTCGACAATGCAAGTAAATGTGAAGGGACGCATAAGGCAAGTTAGTCAGTGGAGGAAATGAAGGAGGCAACGAGTGTTTAATGCTCTAAACTATTTGTTCAGGGTGGTGAGGTTGTCATGGACACGCGATCGTCTGATCCAATGTACGTAGATGTGTATGCCGATTAAGGAGGCGGATGGGCTCCACTTTCGGGCAGAGGGCAAAATGGGCCCGATTTGGACACGTCGGCGTAAATGGTGCTTGACAGGTGGAGGGGTGATCGATTTAAAAAAAAATATTGGGCCCTATGCACAAGTGGCAAGGTGACGTGGCAGGCAAATTTTTGAATTTTTTTGGTCCACGTGGACCTCCAAAGTTGACCTGCCCTACTTTGGGCCCCTCTCCCTTACTGAATGATTAATTAGATGAGGTTCAAATTTCTAGAAATTACTTCTAATTTTTTTTTCCTTACAAACATATAATATTTTGCCACATAACATCGTGTTAAAATACATATAGATTTATTTAATTAACTAAAAAATTTCATGAAACCGCTAACTTTTTTTATTAAATAATAAAATCATAAAACAACTAACTTCTTAAAAATTCTAAATTAAATTTTTTATCATAACCTACTACCATAAAATTTACCAAATATACGACACTTTCCATTAATCAAAACTCCTAAAATTCCTAACAACACTTATTGAAATTTGTTAAGTAACTACCCTCTATAAAATCACAAATTTGGTAGATTTTAAATAACCACTTCAAAAATTCCAAACAAAAATTAACAAAATTTTAAAGTGATGCTTAAGTTATAAGTAGATTTTGTCCTACTTGAAGAAAGAGTCTACCAAGCTCACAAGAAAAAGCACTTTTTATTGAATCAAATGTGGTTTTAGGTGGAAAGTCAATGAACGTTTGATCTTCTTCCATGAATTAATTTAATTTTCCTTGAGCCTTTAAACCATATCATATTTTATATTATAAATCATTAAAAATTTAGTCAATTTGAGTATTGGATGTGCAAAGACGTGACAAGATACCCATTGGCTAAAGGAATTGCCCGGAAAAACGGTGTTCAATAAAATAGCTGGTCAAACCACAATAAAATCATCTGTATTAGATAAACCAGCAGTAACAAGAATGATGAAATCTGAACCAACATCCCAACCTCACCCAAATTTACAATGGTTGCCCAGATCTGGGTCCCACATCACCCAGTCAAACCAGAGTTAACTGGATGAGTTCAAGAGAATTAATGTATTGGCCCGATGGACTAGATTTCTATTTGTATTTCTAGATTGAACAGTGTTCTTTCTGCTTCCTGCCAGGAAAAAGTTAGCCGTGTTATTGTAGCTAATAATGTATATTACTATAATCATTAATACATAAAATCTGGGATACTTTGAAATGGGATGTAGGCCTATACAAATATTTGTGAAGCTGGACTGACTTTAGCTTGACAGAATTAACAAAAACAGAAAAAGGATCCTTCTGAAAAGATAAAAATGAAGGAGGTCATCAAAATGCAGCAATGGCAATGGCTACTGCTTTTGGCGTTGTTTCAGGCTACGGTGTTTCCCATGGTTGCAGCTTCAGAGTATGACCACAAGGTACTGCGTTTTTCTCACAACATATTGCTTTGAGTATATTTCAAATTATTATATATAGTCTACATATATCACATTGGGGTAGATCCAGAAACTGAAGGGCTTCTGTTATTGATTTGTATATTTAAAATTTCACTCGTCTCTTTAGTATGGTATTCGTTATGATTGATGGGTTTACTTCAACTTTATCATTTTGATTTCTGATGTCAAAAAACTTGTGTTGAAGGTAACCCAAATGCTGAATTCATGGTAATCAGCAGACTCAGTTTGTGTTCTTGATGGCCCTTTTTAAGCGGCTTTACCACGATTGACATCCACGACCTTTTCCACAAATTATTTCTTCCAGTGTGTCTATCTATTTGACTGATATGACCTTATCTACAAGTTATGCATGATAATATGGAGATCTGCGATAAGGCTTGTATATGCAATTGATGTTTGTTGGTTTTTTCTACTTGGATGTCAGTTTTTAATTTTCTTCTGTTCTCTACCATGGCCTTACAATGCTCATAGTTGTGCTCAATGTCGGGTTCCCATTCTCGTTGTTCAAATAGGAAGGGTTTTCTGTTGGGTCTGATTGGTGGAGTTAAATCCTGGCAACTGAAGCAAGCCCATTCATCACACGACAATAATCTAATGTCATCACTAGTCTCTCTCTGTCAACGGAACTATTAAAGATCTTCGTTGACTCCATTTTTGGAGTAGATGGAATCTATGGAACTGGGTGTTCAATCACTTAATATATACCTCTTCTGATTGTTTCCTGAGTACTTCAGAAACATAAAATGAAACATGCCCTCTCCATGAAGTCAAATCCTGTATCTCCACATGCCCATATGCTGGTCAATATTACAAAATCTCAATTGACAAACTTGGAGCTCTGTCTGATTATGTTTGCATTTTTTTCTTCCATGAATCTGCCATTTTGCCCATATGCTGGTCAATATTACAAAATCTTAATTGACAAACTTGGAGCTCTGTCTGATTATGTTTGCATTTCCTTCTTCCATGAATCTGCCATTTTGCCCATATGCTGGTCAATATTACAAAATCTTAATTGACAAACTTGGAGCTCTGTCTGATTATGTTTGCATTTCCTTCTTCCATGATTCTGCCATTTAAATTACCGTAATTGTTTGTTCAGGTTATCATGTTAAGGGTTTTATTAGTCTTTTGCAAATTTGTCTGCCCTGTTGAAGTTTTATTACGTTAAATTTTTGTGATGTTTTTCAATGAAGCTGTAGTCCTCAAGTAGAAATTTAACATGGACAGCTTAGTCAAATTAGAGATTATATTGAGCACTATTTTTATTCTTTGGCTGAACAAACTCTCCGTTTATAGTAGTACTTGCAAAACACGTGTCATATCTACTATGGTGACCCAGGTAACTGAGGCTCTGATGCTGCTTGGTTGGTTATGGTCTACTTTTGGCATTAAGCTTATATTCACATATTTTATTTTCTGTTGAACTCCGCTAAATGTTCTTAAAACAAATGAATGTAGTTGTCCTTTCTCTTGGAGCAATAATAAATTACTGTGAAATTGTTCACGTTGGAGGCGGTTAGAGTTTACGAATTTCTAGTTTTTCTCTGACTGCATCTTGGAATATAAATTACTGACTTTGTTTACTGTTTTGAGCAGTATAATGTAGGTGACCCTGTAACGCTTTGGGTGAACAAGGTTGGTCCTTACAACAATCCACAGGAAACATATAATTACTACAGTCTACCCTTCTGTCATCCTGGAAATAACCCTACACACAAGTGGGGTGGACTTGGAGAGGTTCTGGAGGGAAATGAGCTTATTGATAGTCAGATTGAGATTAAATTTGGAAGTAAGTTTATTCTACTCCCAAGCTTTTCAATGTTATGGTTTTAGACTATGATAGAATTTGCTCAGAAGATGCTATTATAGAATAGGTCCATGTTTTGGATTCAGCCATAACTCTTTAGGCTGCAAAGTCTAAATGAAATTGTTTAGACCTGTCAGGCTTAGATCATTTTGTTATCGAACAAGTTGGCAACATTTTTGTAACATAGAAGATGTTAATTATTCACTGTAAAGATGCAAAAGGGTGGAAGAAACACCCAATTGTACATGTCTTAGCAGTTCCTTTTTTTGGCAGAAAATGTTGAGAAGAGCAAAATATGCAGCCTCGAGCTTAACAATGACAAGGTGCAGGAGTTCAAAGATGCCATTGAGAACATGTATTGGTCCGAATTTTTCATGGGTGTGTTATTTCTCCTATATTTTTATTTCACATGTTTGGTACCCTATTGAAACTTTAAGATAGGATTAGTGCCCATGGTTCAGTTACTTCCACAGAGGCTGACTTAGTTAATGGTTCGATTGTTGGCATATTGGATGGATTGCACCAGATGATCTGCCTCTCTGGGGTATGCATTCCTGTCTTTGAGATGAATCTCGTCTGATTTATATTTCACAATCTGAATGATTTTACCATACGTATAAGGCACTAATGGAAATTGTAATATATATATGTAGGATTTGTGGGAGAAATACATACTGACAAGAAAGAGGATCAAAAGCATTTACTTTACACCCATAAGAGCCTTGTTGTAAAATCAAATAAGGACCAGGTGTGTGAAGCACATGCTTTATATATATTACTTATGCTTTGCCAAGGTTATCTATTACTTTTTTATACAACATTGCTCTTATCTGTTATACAGAAAACTGTTATGCATAAATTGCAATACAACCTTACTGCATTATTGTGTATAACAAATTGTTAGAACTTAGAACTCTTATGTGAATTGCAGATAATTCACCTGAATCTTACTCAGGAAAATCCTCAGCCTCTGATACCTGGAAGCACATTGGAGCTTACATATTCTGTCAAATGGGTTGATACTAATGTAACTTTTCCTAGGCGTTTTGATATCTATTTGGACTATCCTTTTTTTGAGCACCAGGTACAAACCAATTACTAAAGCATACTACTTGATCTATGTTTATTTCTTGTCATGCTTATATCATATTTTAATAAATTAACTTTCATTTCTCTCGGGAGTCCAAAAAGATTACTTGTTATGAGCCTGATTGTAAACCTGTATAACTGCTATAAACCCTAGGTCTAAAAAACTAGGGAGTTTGAAATGAAGAAAAGAAATTTAGAATGCTCAGTGAAAATCATCTATTTGTTTTGTTTTAAAGATAGGAAAATGCATAACTTCTATACAAGGTTTAATTATTTTGACTGCATGGTAACAATACTCAGACTCCTAAAAATTGGAAAACAAGCAGATATTTGGTATATCAAAATATCAGTTTGGGCAGGTGGTAGAAGAGAAAAGAACATTTCTGAAGATGTACGGGTGCCAACTAAATGCCAGATTGTCTCTAAGAGCAGTGTGTTTACTGCAGTGTTCCATGGGGACGCGTCCCCCCGGAAAAACCACCCGTTTCCGAGACGGGGAGACGCCTAGGAAACGTCCCTCCGCCGCCCCCCCGCCATCTCCACGTTTCTCTGCCGCCCCCCTGTCCCCCCGAAGTCCCCCTGTCCCCCCGAAGTCCCCTTCTGGGAGACTTCAGGGAAACTTCTGGGAGACTCCAGGGAAACTTCTGGGAGATTTCCAGAAGTCCCCTCCACCCAAGGAAACTCCAGGGAAACTTCTGGGAGACTCAAGGGAAACTTCTAGGAGACTCCGAGGAAAATTTTGGAGACTTGAAGGAAACTTTTAGGAGACTTCCAAAGGCATGAGGCCATTAGCCTGGAGCCATTTACTATTAGCATTTACTATTTTGTACTTTGTTTTTGAAGTTTGAAGTTTGAACATTGATGATACAGTGAGAGTTGATTGTAATTATGATTCATGAATCATGATTATGAAACATCTAGTTCTTGTTGCATTTTCCAATGTCTATATTTTCATTTTGATTTTCAATCTTCAGTGGTTCACTAGTTCAATGAAATGATATATCATTGCAATGTGTTAATGTTATGACAGCTTCGGTAGCTCCTTCCAGCTCAGCTTCGCAGTGATAAATAAATTTGAATGATAGCCATAGGCTATTCAAATTGTATTTATTTTTTGGGCCGACATAAAAGTTCTTTTGTTATTTATCTTTCATTAAGAAATGTTTATTAAGGCCGACATTTGTAAAAGGATTTTGAAATGTATTGAGGCCGACATGTAATGAATTGATATATATTCGAATTCAAGCCTGTTCATCATACATAGACATATTCTTCAATAGCTCTCTCCCAGTCCGATATAGACAAGTCCAAATACTTCTGAGATCAGATCACAGTCAAGGCGAATATAACAGAGAACTGCAATCTAGAGAAGTCCGTCATTATAAAAGGGCGAATACTTCTAAGAACAGGTAACAGAAAAGTGCGAATACATCTGAGAATAAATCACTGTCAAGTGCGAATATTGTTTTGAGAAGCGATCATTGTCATCAAGGGAAATTTGTCATTATCAAGGGCGAATATGATATGAAAAAGGTGCGTCACAGTCAATGATAAGTGCATTCACTGCAAATGTAAGGAGATCGGCGATATTAGTCAGTTCAGTGATGAATGAATTTACCAGTGCTTAATGCGAAGACCTATTATTGCCAAGTGAACTTCTGCCAGGTGCTATCTAGATGTTATTAATTTGTTATTATCAGATATCGGTCCTGTGTCAGACCATTATTGTAATCTGTAAATTGCCTCTGTTGAATCATATATAAGAGAGATCTTTGTTGCTGGGTTTTTCTCCCTCAAGTGGAGGGTTTTCCCAGGGTACATGCTGTGTCATTTTGTCTGATTTTGTTTTAATCTTCTGTGCATTTACTTCTGATCACAAATTTTAACACCCTCCACCCAAGGAAACTCCAGGGAAACTTTTGGGAGACTCAAGGGAAACTTCTAGGAGACTCCAAGGAAAATTTTGGAGACTCGAAGGAAACTTTTAGGAGACTTCCAAAGGCATGAGGCCATTAGCCTGGAGCCATTTACTATTAGCATTTACTATTTTGTACTTTGTTTTTGAAGTTTGAAGTTTGAACATTGATGATACAGTGAGAGTTGATTGTAATTATGATTCATGAATCATGATTATGAAACATCTAGTTCTTGTTGCATTTTCCAATGTCTATATTTTCATTTTGATTTTCAATCTTCAGTGGTTCACTAGTTCAATGAAATGATATATCATTGCAATGTGTTATTGTGTTTAAAGTTTTAACTTTTAAGTTTTAAGTTTTGTTTTTATGTGTTAACTTTACTTATTCCTTAGGCTTCTACAGTTATATAATTATATTGTTATACATCTTTTTATAACTAATTTTTCAAGTACTATATGTATTTCAGCGCCGCCCCACCTGCCACCCCCCCGTCGCCGTCCCCCCCTGCCGTCCCCAAACTTAGGCCCCCCACCTCCCATCTTGGAAACGCATCCCCCGCCGTCCCCCCGTCCCCGTCCCCGAATACAACTGATTGACTTAAACATCCTTTTTTTAATTATCATAAAACATAAATAACCTAATGTTTTTGATCCAAAATAGATCTTTGTAATGTCCCCTCTTCAAAATAAAACCTAGACTAAACCCCTCTGATTCAGAATTGAGCAAACTCACCCAGGGCTTGCACGAGTCTCATGTAACAGGCAGGTTGATATTATTCGACAATCCTATACCCACCGATTCACATCTGCATCATAATTAAGACGATAACAAACAAGAAGGTAGCAACAGTGCATATTATAGATCAGTAATTCAACACAAATTTATTGTGAAGGCTGGTTGATCATATTATACCTTGAGCAGGAGTCATAAAGTATAGTTTATGGTTTGAATTCCAACCTACAGGGACACCGATTGAATTTGATATCAAATCTAGCCAAGGGAATGTTTTAAAAAGGGTCACAACTCTCATCCTTGCATCACAAGATTCATAACTCTTACTACACATCAAAGACCAGCAACATATAATTGTGCAGAAACTGATAAATCAACAATAGATTGAAGTTGAATTGCTGTTAGGAAGCAAGCATACAACCACAAGGTGGATCAGCGATTCATCCTTGAGGAGAAGGGTTGAGGGTTTTCAGGAACCTATCCCTTTTCTACCAATAGAGACTCATCCAAGCAAGCTGCGATTCAATCAAAATTAATATCTGTGCTTAATCTATAGCAAGTTTGGATACAACTTCTCCTAAAGGGTTGGGGTTTAATAATTTGGTCATTTGCTTGCAGTTTCTTTAAGCAAGGGTTAAGTAATAATAAACTGCAGTTATAATAATATCAAGAGGCATGCAAAGAGTTGTGTCTAATGATGGAAAAGGTATTCAAGAGAGACCAAGCAAGGAGAAGGAGCATCATTGAGAAAATATTTTAATATCTGATTATTACTTTTTGTGGGGCATGGAATTATGGATCAATTAACTTGAGAACGAAACCCCTCTAGGTTTTTGATTGTAGGATGAAAACTCACAATTCCTTGAGTGATTTCACATAGAAATCACCATTGTGCAAAATTGGATTCATTACATTTTGAATTAAAATATTCCTTCAACTAGCAGCAGGTCCTGGCACTTTAAGGTGGATATCAGGCAGATTTGTAGGCTTTTCAAAGGCATTTCATTAAGAAGTAGATCGCTGCAGATTTAGAGGCCTATTTGAAGTATGCTGACTTTTACAAAAAAATTCTGTTTTTTCCCTTATTTGCATTGTGAGGTCATGGAGCAGCACTAGAATAAGGTGTTCAAGAGTTCACAAAGGTGTAAGTTCTGGAAGTAGACAGTTATATCAAATACTTTCCAAAACAGCCCAGGACTATTGGGGAAACACCTTAGGGGTCTATACAGTTATATCTGGAGCAAAAATTTTGCTTTTTTCAATGTGAAGAGTGTTGATAATGCCTATAAGAAGGCTATGTACATCAAAATGAAGGGAAGGGAGTAGAATGATCAGAAAATTAATGGCACCTCAGCATTCTAGGAAGAATCATCTAGGGAAATGTAGAAGAAAAGCAAAAAGAAGCAAAATAGAATTTCTATCCAGAAGGATAATGGACCCTCAGAAAACCTCTGCAATCACTGTGGCCATACAGAGGGCAAGTGTTGGAAGCTGCATCCTGAACATTATCCTTAGATTAGAAGCAGAATATGCAAGGTGAGAATATTGTGACATCTAAGGTAGATAGAAAGGGATTGGATTGTCATTTGAATCAGATGAGATTCTGAAACACACCTTGATGCCGAAGAGCGTATTGGAAGAACTACAAAACAACAAAATATTAAAGAAGACAGAGAGAAACTATTTTACAGTCAAGTTCAAATAAATATAACCAAGGTGAGTGTCTTGTTTGATTCAGAATCTGAGAAAGACTTGATATTTAAGGGGGGGTGGGAAACTATAGTTCCGGGAGATATAGTTGAGGTAGATTATATTCGTGGGGATATGCCTCAGGTTGGGACAGCTTCGCCATTCCCGACCTGAGGTCCCTTAGAATAGTAGGGCCCACCACCCATGCTCTCCTCAAGTCGGGACAGCTTCGCTGCCGACCATGCCCCTTCGGGACCGACCATACTCGCCTTAGGTCGGTCCAACCCCACCATCCCATTCGAAATATAATGGGGGGGCGGAGGGGCAGGTCGCGTAAGCGCTAGGGCGGTGTTTCTTGGGCAGTGGGCGAAGCCATGGATGGGGGTGGGTGGGAGGCAATAAGTTTTGGGGGGGCGGGAGATATAGCGCTCTAAGGCACATATGGTCAGTGGCGCAGCCACAGGTCGGTGACAAATCCAAGGGGAATAGTTTAGGAATCCTTGGAAAATAGCTTGACTTAGCCAGGGTGGGTGGGAATTACTATGTTGTCGAACTCGACTTAGAGATTCATCTATGCCACCAACTGGACAAGGATATATTTCTCAGACGGCGAAGCGGGTGAGTATCTAATCTATAGTTGGCAGCTACTTCAGATAGGCCCCGACGGCCTACTCTCTATAGCTGGGGGAGGAGCCCGGGGGGAGACTATCTCATGCTCTCGATAGATCGAGGGAGACTATCAATAGTCATGCTCCCTTCGTATCCATATACGGCGATAGCCTTTACTCTATTCCCAGGGGAGGCCGAGGGCAACTATCTATAGTCGGCACTCCCCCCCGTTATAGTTATCTATCTAAGTTGCCGGTTCGGGTACGGGTTCAGATACGGGTTCGGGTTCGGGTTCGCCGGTTCGGCAAAATTTTTTTTTCCTAGGGTTCGGGTTCGGGTATGGCTGTACCATATATATATATATATTACATAAATTTTAAAATTTATAAACATAATGATAATGCCATAGACTCATAAGCATGCTCAAAATTATAATCAGATGATCATAATGCCATAATGCCATAGAATATTGAAACAATGAAATACGCCATACGGTAATACCTCATATAATCTATAATCATATTCATAATTTGCAAAAAAGTAAATAGTAAATACTCAAGTCTTAAAATGTCATTACACATTGAAAATTCAAATTACAATCATTCTTCAAATTCATCATCCTCATCATCCTCATCATCCTCAATTGGTTCAATAACTTCAATTTCATTTGAAGCACCATCAATTGGATTGCCACTCCCACTAGGTGCATTAGTTGCCTCATTGTCATCCATAGAAGCCAAGGTAAGTTGTGCAATTGTAGCATCTAAATCAGCACACTCAGGGGTGAGATCCCAATTCTTTGACACACCCTCATTGTATTCAGATTTCTTATGTGATAAGAGACGAAGGTTGGAGTGTACATAGACCAAATCCTCTGCTTTTTTTGCACCCAAACGATTGCGCTTGACCGAGTGGATGAAGGAGTATGTACTCCAATTCCGCTCAGCTGAAGAGGAACTTGCAACCTGTTGATTATGCACACAACATTTAGTAATTACTATTAGTATTTACTATTTAATTTTACTTGCCGATAATAATCATAATATATAGCATAATAGCATCGAATGAAAAACGAAAAAATAAATAAATAAA
This sequence comes from Sequoia sempervirens, assembly GCA_007258455.2. NCBI lineage: Eukaryota > Viridiplantae > Streptophyta > Pinopsida > Cupressales > Cupressaceae > Sequoia > Sequoia sempervirens. The sequence goes on from VDFB02351591.1 coordinate 21,396, forward strand.
AAGATTCATACTTGGGAGAGTATTTTAATTGCAAGAGGTTGCAAGTAAATGGAGCCTTGACCATGTAGATACCACCAATCATCAGCATCTTTCCTATATCTGTCTAGATGAGCAGAAACATCATGATTTTTTGCAGCTATGAATTGGCTAAACTCGCCCATGACAATGCTTTGGATTTCTTCATCTACAAATATCTTTCTAAATGCAGCCTTATAGCCAGCAGCAACCTCTAAATCCCTATATGGTGCCATCCTCCTCGGCAATGAAAGTATCTCTTTGCTATAATACTTTGGTGACAAAGCAAATGCTAAGAGATGTAAAGGGGTGGTCATCTTGTTCCAACGGTCAACAATAATAGTTTGCACAGTTTTGAAAAATGATTCCGTTGGGTCATGTTCCTTGGCATCTATTATTGCTCTTATTTTCTCCACCATAGAATCCATGCCATCATAAATTTCACCCAAACATGGGCGATCAGTATCAGTATACCTAATCATGCTCATAATAGGCTCGGTGAAATTTAAAACATATTCCACACGAGCCCACCACTCATCATCTAAGATCATTGCTTTCACTTTTTGGGCTCTTTCTGTGCTTGATTGCCTCCATACACTCCACAAACTGTTGATGACCATAGAACCCAAGGCTTGTCGCACCTTCACAAGTCGTCTTAAGACAATTGTGTGAGATGCAAATCGAGTTTCAGCAACCTAACATTGTAAGAAAATGCATGTCACAAATCAGCAATGAAAAATTAAAATAAAAAAATAAAAAATTATATTAAAAAATCAGATTTAAATTACCTTAAGCAACTCCAACTTGGAGAAGGTCCTGAAGATGGCTTGTGACATATGATGATTAGTCACAAACATTTGGATCTCCTCACCCTCTGCGTAGATTTGCTTGACCCACTCAATTTGTGTACCAATCTTTTGCATTATCAAATTGAGTGAGTGGACTGCACATGGTGTCCAAAAAATGTGACCATATCTAGCCTCCACTATAGCCCCAGCTGCCCTACAGTTTTTAGCATTATCTATTATGACTTGGACAACGTTTTCAGGCCCCACCATTTCAATGGATTCTATGAGGATATTGGCAATAAAACTTGCATCTTTTATTTTCCCTTCACAATCAACTACCTTCAAAAACATCGCCCCTTTAGGGGATACTGCTATAACATTGATCAATGGTCTATTTTTGCAATCCTTCCATCCATCAGAAATGATGGACACACCTGTTTCGACCCATGTATCCTTGATTCCTCTCAATGCTACATCTACTGAAGATTTCTCCTTTGCCCATAAGGTCGTCCGCACCTTTTCATACCCAGGACTAACATAATCAGGAGTTGTCTTAGAAATGGCTTTCACCATTTCCTGCCAATAAGGTGATCTAACAAGGTTGAAAGGAAGCCCATTGCCATAAATGCAACGTGCAATGCTCTCATCTGCCAACTCCCTTGCTTCATTTTTGAAGGCTCTATCCAATGGGCCTCTTTTTCGTGTCACCGACATATTTTCTCCTTCAGAAGATTGTGCCATTTCCATGAAAGGATGTGGGCCAGCCGGTTCTGATAAGCCACTAAGTCTTTGCGAGCTTTTGCTTTTATTTTTACCTTTCTTCATAAGAGGATGGTCTGTAGCCTTTGGTGTTTTGAATGCATTGTCAGCATCCTCTTGTTCTTTAATATAACCCATTATTTGATTCTTTGTCAACCCTTTTTTATCTGGCCCAAGGCAAGGTTTTATTCCTTGATTACCAATAGCACATAAATGGGCTTTCACTCGAAAGTACGAGCTCCTATATGTAGTTCCACATTGGCTGCAACGCCAAACATCCACCGGGAAGTTGTTGAATCATTGTCGTATGTCGCCAAAGAGGTGAGCTTGGATCATATTTAAATTGACTCTCTGCACCCATTCCAATTGAAGTAGAACTATTGGCCATTTTGTATGAAGATATGAACCTAAAATAAATAAAAAACAAGTAATTTTTTTAGAAAAAATGGGCATTATAACCCCTTATTTTGCATAAAATGTTCTTTAAAAATTTCAAACCTTACTAGAAAAAGAAAAAAAAACTTGAAAAATCTTCAAAAAAATTATTGAAAACTAAAAAAAAGAGGATAGATTCACTCACCTTTGATTGCTTGATCTTCTTAGTGCACCTATTCCTCTCTTGTTTCTATCAGTTGAACTCCTTCGTAGCTCTTACAATCTCACCTTCAAAAAAAAAGAGAAAACCTGCAAAAATCAACTATTTTAGCTTGGAGGCAAAAAAATGGTGTTTTTGCTCTTTTGAGTTTGCAAAATGAGCCTCATTTGGTCGACCAAGTCAATATAAGGCAATCTGGGCACTTTTTAGGGTTAGGTTTTTTGTTTTTAAGTTGAGATTTTGCCTTTTTTATGGCTGTATGGCATGGGTCCTCCCGGGTCCTCCTGGGTTCTCCTCGGGTTCTGCCAGGGTCCATTTTGAACCCGGGTTCTCTGTGGGTCCTTCACAGAAGGACCCACAAAAATGAAGGACCCAGAAGGACCCAGGGGAGAACCGAACCCGAACCCGAACCCACACGTATTTTGGCGGGTTCGGGGGGCTAAACCAAGGGACCCGATAACATAGTTATCTATAGATAGATATAGAAATTGTTGTCGGGTCCCATCTCCTCTCTACCCGACAACAATTAAGTTCTTAGCTTTAGATAAGACTCAACTCGCGGGCCGTGAAAGTTGTGTGCTGTTCTGTGCTCAAGAGCAGTGTATCTTGCATCCATTAGAATATTTAAAGAGATAAGTATTCTTTGTTTGTTAAGTTATATCTTTTATTTGGATCTTGTAATTAGTAAAGAGAGATAGTGGTTTCTCTTGAATTGTGTTCTCTAGCATAAGATCCTTTGAAGACTTCATTTATTGCTAGTCTTTTCATGTTGGTTGTGAAGATTTCTTAGTGTGACTCTGAAATAAAAAGAGAATTGAAAGTTCGATGGTGATTGGTCACATCGATATCATTCTCTAATGCATGATCTGTGATAGAGCCTTGAACTCTTGGAGAGAGTTGGTTCTACATGCTAACCGCATAATGCATTCAAGAAATCTGTAGTTGTGCAGATTGTTTTTTTGTTGTGTTGAGTTTGGCATTCTCGAGAGGAGTAAAAGATGGAAGAAAGAGTTATATCAAAATTATATAAAGATAAGTTTCTTTAACCCTTCATTCTGATCTTTTGATACATTTATCTTTAGGCTGATTTATTTATTCATGTTTTAAAATTATTCATAAATTCTTATGTGTTCATGCTATAACCTGAGATAGTAAACCTTGTATGATTCTAGTCTTGATATTTCTTTGGATAGTCATAAATTGTTAGTAATCGCTCTCTAAATGCTTTGTGAACAGCTAGAAGTAGGAAAGTGATGAGAGATTGCTTAGCGATGAAAAGCTTGAGGCATCTTATGAGGAAGTCATGCCAACCAAAGAAATGATCAAGCGTGAAGTCACAACTTGCAGCTATGGGACTGAGTTGGTGGCTAGAGGGAGTTCACTTCCAGAAGTCTTCTTTGCAAGCTCTGAAGCAGGGATCAAGAGGGAGTTTTGTGACTCACCGAGAAGAAGTGAAGGTTGCAGTGTTGCAAGGCCAAGTACTTAAAGATTCAGAGGGAGCCTACTGAACCTAAAGAAGATGGTTGTGTTGCCGACTGGAAGACCACCTTTGGATGTTGTTTCAGTTGAGGTCTGCGATGACTTCTTGGTGTAGCAGGAAGCAGTCTTTAGTGGCACTGAGTACAGCAGGGGCCGAGTTTATTGCAGCTTGTGTGGCAGCTCGAGAAGCAGTGTGGCTTCGTAAGCTCCTTGCAGGATTGTTTGGACAATCAATGGAGCCTACTATCATTCATTATGATAATCAGTATTAGTGATCCTTGATAATGAGTTCTTCTTTGAGAGAAGTTCGAGGTGAAATCCCTTGTTAATGCATTTTCCTCTGAGACGAAGGAATTTGAGGTGCAAGCCCTTGTTAATGCATTTTCCTCTGAGACGGAGGAATTTGAGGTGCAAGACCTTGTTAATGCATTTTCCTTTGAGACAGAGGAATTGAGGTGAAAGCCCTTGTTTCCACCCTCTTAGCTGAGTCATGGTGGATGTCGTGTGTGACTCCATGACATATGTTGTACTTGTGTTTCACCCTCTGAGAGAGTCATGGTGAAAGTCACGTTGAGGTGACAACATCACGCAAGTGATGAACACTTGTACTTACCATAGTATGGTTGTAGCCATTATGGTTGATATCGTGTTGAGGCGATATCTAATATCACGTTGAGGTGATATTCTTCTTTTCACATTCAGTTGTAGCCAATGTGGTAGACATCACGTTGAGGTGATATCTCTTGTGTAGCTGGAAGTTCTCTCCCTAGCTGAGAGGGAGTGTTAATGTTATGGAAGCTTCAGGTTCATCCTTCCAGCCATGAGTGAAGACATAAATTAATATAGCCTATCGACTATTTATTTATATGTGATATTTAATGTGAAGGGGCGCTTCACTTGGCAACAATATAATTTCTCTTGGGCCGACTTTCCTTATAATTTGCATTTATTATTTGTAATTATATTCCTTGTATTATGGCCGACCTTGTACATGAAGAGGTGTGACCTCTCTCACATTTGTATTTATACAAGGTCACTTTCTTCTATTCAATCATTCATTCAAGTTCGATTCATTCTATCATTTTCAAGTGCGAATTTCTTCAAGTACAAATTGCGAATTTATTCAAGGGCAGAGCGAACTTCTTCAAGTACAGATTGCGAGTTTACTCAAAGGCAGAGTTAGATACTTGCAGATTATTATCTGCCATTGCATCTTGTGTTAGGTGCTAAAGATTGGCCTTATAATTGGCCTCATTGTAAAGAGAATTGTTGCCACTGTTTATATATAAGAGAGATCTTTGTTGCTGGGTTTTTCTCCCTCAAGAGGAGGGTTTTCCTAGGGTATCTGCTGTGTTATTGTGTCTGATTTGAATTAATTTTCTGTGTATTAAATCTGATCATTAAAATTTAGCACATGATTCATGAATCATAATTACAATCAACTCTCACTGTATCATCAATGTTCAAACTTCAAACTTCAAAAACAAAGTACAAAATAGTAAATGGCTCCAGGCTAATGGCCTCATGCCTTTGGAAGTCTCCTAAAAGTTTCCTTCGAGTCTCCAAAATTTTCCTTGGAGTCTCCTAGAAGTTTCCCTTGAGTCTCCCAGAAGTTTCCCTGGAGTTTCCTTGGGTGGAGGGGACTTCTGGAAATCTCCCAGAAGTTTCCCTGGAGTCTCCCAGAAGTTTCCCTGAAGTCTCCCAGAAGGGGACTTTGGGGGGACAGGGGGACTTCGGGGGGGACGGTGGAGAAACGTGGAGATGGCGGGGGGACGAAGGAGGGACGTTTCCTAGGCGTCTCCCTGTCTCGGAAATGTCCCCGTCTTGGAAATGGGTGGTTTTTCCGGGGGGACGCGTCCCCGTGGAACACTGCTTTTTTTTGAGGGCTTTATAATTGATGCACATTCGCATAGTCCCATCTTTTTTCTTCACCAACACCATGGATGAGGCAAATCGGCTGGAATTAGGATGTATGTACCCCATGGCCAATAGCTCCTTAATCATCTTTTCAATTTCTTTCTTGTACTCTTGGGATGATGGTAAGGTGTAGTGATGACTGGCTTTCCTCCCTCTAACTCAATCACATGCTGGAAACCTCTATTTGGTGGTAACCCTGGAGGAATATCACTAAACACCTTACATTGCTTGTTTAGGATGGATTGGATGTTGACATGGTAAGACTTTCTATCCCTGGATGGACTTGTATCTGTATTCAAGAACTTTGCTGACCATGCCACATTGCATGTACGAAAAGACCTCTCCATCCTCTTAGTTGAAACCATTATGGGACCCCCATTGGATAGGCCACGATGAACTACCTCCTTCCCATTAGATTTGAACTTCAACTCTATGGTCTGATAGTTTTGTTTGTATTCTCCAAGCGAACCAACTTTGTCTCACCAATGCTAATCACATAGAAGTCATCCCACATCTTGTGTCCTCCTAGAGTCAACTCCAATATGTTTAATCCTTCAGTTGCATGGAATAGTATACCCATATGTGATTGTGACATTAAACCCTTCAAAATCTTCTGTCTTCAAACCTATCTTAGCCACCAACCCCTCATCAATGAAATTGTGGGTGGGCCTATTGTCAATCAAAATTGTCACCTTTTGTCCTTGCAAGACTCCTCTAACATGAAAAGAGTGATATGTAGGTTGACTTGAAAGTGTTGTAAGTGTGCCACTTGGATGCTCTCCTCGTTGGTCCCCATGCTCAACCTCCTCCACAACAATCTTTGATTTCACTTCTTCTATCTCAAAATCCTCATTGGAAACCACCTCTGTATAGTGTATTTGCTCCTTTCCCAAACACCTATGACCCAACTGCCATGGTTCTATACACATGAAGCATAATTTTTTCCTTCAAAGTTCATTCTTGGATACCTCAATTTGTTTTGGCTTTGGGGGTAATGCTTTAGGTTGAGGAATACTCTTATGAGGAGGCCTCTTATGTTGAATTGAAGGTGCTTTCTTGGAATAGATTCTATCTCTCGACATTGAGTCCTCCAAATTTAGGGCTCTTCTAATGGCTTCTAGCAAATAATTTGGATCAAATGCCCTTACCAACCCCTTGATTGGTTTAGATAGATCCTCTACAAAGAGGACTATGAGTCTTCTTTACTACATCTGGAACCATCATCGATAGCCTTTGAATTTCTGCTACATAGTGCTCCACTGTGCCCTCTTGCTTCAGTTGTGCTAGCTCCTTGAAGTGAATCTCTGGGTCTTTCCTATCAAATCTCTCTATCAGTTTTTGGCTGAATTCTTCTAAGGTAGTGATTGAGTCATGTCCTTGGGTCACCATGCCATGATCCCACCACTTGTGGGGTACTCTCTCTAGATGCAAGCTGGCAAGCTTGATGGCCTCTTCTTCAAACATTGGATTCAAGGAGAAGTATGTGTCCAATTTCTGCAACCATGCTCTTGTTGAGCAACTCCCCGATCCATCAAAATTAGTTATTGTAATCTTTCCTAAGTGGTGTTGTGTATCCTAGGGGCTGCTCATACCTTCTCCTCCTATGCTCACTCCTTGTCTTCATCTCATAGTACTCCACAAAGGACATGTCATGTCAAATGGCAGCGCTGAGGGCATTATAATCAACATGATATTTTGTCATTGTAGACGGTAATAGTCATAGTCGTAGTCGGTTGTAGTCGGCCATAGCAATAGTTGGCCGTAGTCGGCCGTAGTTAATTATGTTTAATAAAACTATAGTCACAATTCAAATATTTCATGTAATGAATGTCACATGTTCAGATAATTAAGCCCCGATTAGTTGGGATTGGTTGTTACAAAGCGTCACGACGGTTCGTTTCTCAACCACCGCGAGTGACTATATGTATTGGAGTCTATTGTAATTGGGACATTGATATTATGTTGGTGACATTATACTTTGTACTTGCTGTTGAATAAATGAATAAATGCAATTCCTATTCTCTGCATCATGTGTACTTGAATATTCTGTACTTGTCTATGTTCTATGAATTATATTTTGTTCACTCCTGTAGTACATCATAATTCTCCCAGTAAGTACACATTTGGTGCCGTTGCCTAAGTGAACTTGGGACAATCATCCGACGTATAGTATTCCGCCTTAATTTTTCAGTTCAAACACAATAAAAACCAGTACCAAACCACTGATTAGTGTTAGCTCCAAATCAAAACCAGCTTGTAACAACTCTCACCAAGATCCCAGTGTGGGTGAGGTGATAGCATATGGTTCTAGGAATGAATATCAACTGAAATGAATTACAAAACCAATTGTAGGCGGCTGACCGACCATGAATGAAGGAATGAATTACAATGTAGGCGGATAACTGACCATAATTCCACTTTACCACTTATTCAATGGGGGGAATAATCTCCACTCTACCACTTATTTCAGTGGGGGGAAAATAATAAGAATGAAGATAATTATTTAAACTCAACCACTTATTCGTGGGGGTGTATACAAAACATAAACTTGCAGCAATAATAAAATGATAGCTGTTAGTACTACTAACTAACTTTACAATAAGTGAATTCAGTTGCAAAACTCAAAGATATGCTTCCAAAATCATCCAATGGTTACAGTAATAATCCTCTTAACTTTTACAATACAAAATTGATATGAAATATGAGCTCAACCAGCAATAAACTAAAATTCACTAAGTTTGATTAGAAACAGTATGAACAGAAAATCAGACCAGCAAGGTTAGGAATCACCAAAACGGACGTATCTTCTCCAATACAGCTCAGAAAGCTCTCAAACCATAGCCAATTTATAGCTAAGAGTTAGGCATCCCAACTCCCAAGAGAAATCGAGCCAAAAACAACAAATGACAGAAGGCACGAATCCCAATGCAGCCAAGAAGAATTGTACGGCCTCTAGGAAGGGTCGGCCTTCTCCCAAAAATCAGAAGCTCAATAAATTCTGAAAATTTGCAGAACTGTGCGCCCTCCACAGTAGAACAGCATGGGCAAATACCCAGAATGAAATTAAATTCGATGGCGAAGCTATCAATGAATTTTCGCTTCAGCCATGTGAAACCAGCAGCTAGATAACAGGCTATATAGCAGCAACCTGTCCAACAACATTAGAATTGAAGCTCAATCTGCACCTCTATGTGAAGCACAGTCTCAAATAACCACCTCGGTAGCCATAGTTTCAGGCCTGAAGGATGGGTTGGTTTGCTAAGCTTCCCCTTAGCCAGGTTCTGGATTCAGTCCAGCAGCATAACTTTACTATCAAAATCCAACATAAGAATGAATGAGCAAGGAATCAATAAATAAGTTTCAATAGAGGAGATAAATCAACTGTAACCTCCAACCAAGAAACTCTCCAACTACTCCAAGAGGCGTCCACTTCAAAAAGCATTTTGAAATATTAAAAACTCATATTATTCCCAAGTTGTCCCACTTGAAGAAATAACAAAACTTTAATAAAATATTAAGTGCATTAATGAGGCGTCCCCCTTCATGACCCCATTTTAAAAACAACTTAAAGTTAATTGACTAGGCATGGGGTACAACTGCAAAACATAAAAAATGACTAAGTATAGAACCTAGTCCAAGGAGGAAGCCAAGACCAATGCCAAGATTGATTCTGATAGATTGCCAAAAATAGTATTATGACCAGAGCTGAACTGCTGATGGAGCCACTGCCAAAAATAGACTTACTAAAAATAGCAAATGCCAAAACTTGTAAGTTTACTTCAACTCAACAGAAGCCAAACTGATCAGCCACATTGAACTGAAGATGATTGAGCTGCTGCAAGAATGATACTGCTAAAAATAAACTTACCAAAAATAGCAAACTGCTATAAATAGTAAGTTTGCAAAACTTCCTCTGAACACTAGTTGAGCAGTATCATGACTTACTATAAATAGTAAGTGCCCGGAAAGGATGTCAGATTTAGAAGCATGTCACACCACTTCAGAGGTCTCTGAAAACCCAAAAAAACCCAAAAAAACCCAAAAAAACCCAAAAACCATTCTCTATCAAAATTGCATGTCATAATCTTAACATGCATGTTACCTCATCCTGAAGCTCTCCAAAAACCCAGAAAGCTCCACCAGACATGCGTTAGAAACTTACACATGCAAACCCTCGAAAATGCATCTGAAAGCGGAAACCTTAATTTCCCATAGTGCTTAGCCTACGAGTTTTCGGAAATAGGCTAATTCCAAATGAAGAGTGTAGGGCTAAATTGGGGACATTACACGAAGGTAGAATGGCGTCGTGATGGGCTAGCTGAACAGAGAAAATTTGTACTAAAAAGCAAAACTTTCTATTTGAACAACGGGTTGCTGTACAAGATGGGGTCGGACCAAATTCTCAGGAGATGTGTGATGGAGGAAGAGATACCGGGCGTAGTCAAGGAGGCGCACGAGGGTCTAGCTGGAGGTCACATGGGTCCAGATGCCACGACAAGGAAAGTTCTTTTGGTAGGCCTATGGTGGCCAACGATGCATACAAACGCTTGAGAATGGGTGACGAGCTGCGACACCTGCCAAAGAGTGGGGAAACCTCTGAAGTGAGACTTCATGCCATTGTTCCTGTCCCAACCCCAGGAGCTGTTCGAACGCTGGGGACTTGACTTCATTGGACCATTGAAAGTAAGTCAATTGCATTGGTGCCAGTACATAGTCATTGCCACAGAGTACCTAATGAAGTGGCCAAAGGCTCAAGCATTGCCCAACAACACAACACAGAGTATGGCGAGGTTCATCTACAGACAGATAGTAACACGGTACGAAATTCCAATTCAGATTACAAGTGACCGTGGAGGACACTTTGTCAACCACATCATTCGGTTGATGACAATAGAGTTTCAGATCTTCCACAGCCTGTCAAGTCCATACTATTTGAGAGCTAATGGCCAAGCGGAGTCCACGAACAAAGTGTTGGTATCTATCATTCATAAGTTGTGCGGCATGGAAGAAGTTGACTGGGAAGAGAGATTACCCATCATACTATGGTCATACCATATGACGTACAAGGTGACAACCGGGCACATGCCATTTCAGTTGATGTACGGTCAAGAGGTGTTAGTGCTGATGGAGTACATGGTGTTGAGCCCGAGGATAGCGGTTGAGAATAGACTAGGTGACACGGAGAGTCTCAAGGAGCAGTTGTACTAGCTCAATAAACTTGATGAGTGAAGAGTAATGGCACAATGGGTGACAGAAGCAATGTAGAGGACAAGGAAATTCTGGCACGACAAACATCTTCGGTGAATGAGTTTCCGGCCAGGATAGTTAGTTTTGAAGGATAACGGTCGTAATGCAATCAAACCAGGGAAATTCAAAGTTTGGTGGCTCGGGCCATTTAAAATCCGCAAAGTCTTTGAGAATGGAGCCATAAGTTTGGAGAATTTGGACGGGTCACATTTTCTAGAAGCCATTAACAGGTCAAAGTTGAAACTGTACCAGGAGAGGAAGGAGAGGAGAGACATAGTTGCCATCAACATGCTCGGATACGCAACCAATGAAGATTGGCTTGTGCAGATGGAAGAAACCATTGGAATACAAGACTAGGGCTTAGGCGGTAGTAGATATGTTGCACAGGAAGACTGGGCTGTACTAGGTGGTAGAGGAGAAGAAAGACTTGCCTACAAGTGAGTGGAAGGTATTGCAGAGCCTCGAGTGCACAAGCACTTAAGCAATGCCCTGTTTGGAACCCTCGCTCTCTGGAAGACGGTACATGGCCACTAGAAATATCATGCAACGTATGAAGGCGTAAGGAGGGGGGTACTTAGCCAAGGAACTCGACGAGGAAGCCTAGAGGGAAAAGGAAGAGCAAGCCGCAAAAGAACAAAGGGAACGAGAGCAAGGTGAAAGTGAAGAAGAAGAGTGGTTGGACGACGAGGAGTGGAATGCGTACATAGAAAAGGTGGGACCGTGCCTAAAGATAGTCATAATGACGAAAGATACCTTTGTCTTGCATGTTGATGGATATACGAAAGATCTACTCAAGCACATGAGAACAAATAGATGGAAGATGCCAAAGGTGGTGATGACAGACGAACTATGGAGGGTTGTACCAAATCCAGTCGGGCCATCGACGATAGATGGTGAGAACGTGACATGGTACCAACAGTCCAATGGTCGGTATGTCGACAGGAGTTTCAAAGGTATAGGGCCTAATTCCTTATTGGATAAATGGTTTATTTAAAATATATGGGCACTTGTTGTGAAGAGGAGTGCTATAAAAGGCCTCTGTATACATGTAAATGGCATTACGCCTCGGAGTTAAGCGTTTGGAAAGGAGAAGAAATCAGAGGTCTGAAAAGAAAATATGTAGGGGAAGAGAGAGAAAATGGACAAAATAAAAAATTGAAGAGGGAAGAGTTAAAAGACGACAAAATTAAAGTGGAGTTAAAAAATACTAAGGAGTTGAAAAAGAGAAAAAATAGAAAAATTGGAAATAATGGGAAAAATTCAAATGACCAATTAAGAAATTCAAAAATGGAGGAGAGAAAAAATGGAAAAGTATGAAAAAATTAGAAAAAAAGAAAAGAGACGAGGAGAGAGAAAAAGGAGACGAAGAGAGAAAAAGGAGACTAGGAGAGAAAAAGGAGACGAAGAGAGAAAAAAGAGATGAAAATAAGAGAAAAAATTAAAAATATCATGGAGCCCGAAAGTATTCAAGTTCAAAACATTAAAGATGCGAATTATTAAAAAGGCCGTACAACCACATGAAGCAATGATGAGAGAAAAAGTATTTTGGGGAGAACTTATAAATCCATACGTCGTATGGTAGAAATTGGCAAGAGTGAAGCGAATTGTTGAGTACACTAGAGGGAAAGCCATACGACTAGTGGAGGAGACCTCGAACAGGGTTAAGTGTAAAAAGATTGTAAAACGTACGGTAAAAGATTTGTGTGGGATAGGGATTGTTAGAAAGTCTGCACGAATTGCCAAGGCCAAGAATCTGTATGGGAGTTGTTGTGCAAAGAATTAAAGGTACCGTAAGGACAAGGAGGAGTGAGAAAGCCGTACAAGGAAGAAATATAAAATGTGTGAAGCTCCCTGGCATATTAAGACGACATAAGGTGAAATTGAAGCCAATATTCAGTTACTATAACAGTCGGCATCCAGCATATAATCCGAGAAATCTAGCGCCAAAAATTAATCATTGTTGCCAAGAGAAACATTGTTACCAGAAGAAGTATCATTGCTGGGAGCTAAGTCACAAGGTTCGAATTCGAATTCGAGTTCGGCAGCTTTGAAATTCGGATGAAGTTCGGCGAGGAAAAAATTCGAAAAGTATAAAATTCGGATTAAATTCGCCTTATGTATTTTTTTTTTAATAAATATAAGTAATATATCCATAATATTGTCTAAATACTAAAAAGTTTAGCATTGATAAATAGATTTGAAATCATTACAAAGAGATGACACATTTATAAAATATAAATCATAAGAAACATGTGAAATCACGATTGCGAAGATGTTCGTTTGTCAAAAAGGTACAATAACAGTCAAGACTTTAGAAATTCAAAAAAGCTCCAAGTCATCAAGAGCACTTGGCTGAGATGCTAGATCATCATCATCTGTATCACTACTCAATTCATCATCTGCAAAGTCAGGCTCATCTACAACTGGCACTGCCATGTCTTCAAGAATTTGTTGTTGTGAGGAAGAGTTCTTTGCTGATTTGTTCATGAACAATTTTAAATTGCTACGAACAAAGACGAGATCTCCCAACTTTCCAGACAACAACTTATTCCTCTTTTTGGAATGGATGTGGTCAAAGCAACTCCAGTTCCTCTCACAAGCTGATGAACTTGCCCCCTGACTCAAAATTCGAACAGCAAACTGTTGTAGCTCAGGAGTTTGTGCTCCATAGTTTATCCACCATCTATATCCAGGTATACGTGCCAAGTCATATTTGGCTGCTTGCATTCCAAACATCCCTTCTCCTTTCTTGTATTCCCAACATTGATCTCTTAGTAGTGCTGAAATTGTTGCATTTGGTTCATACTTTTCAATGGCTTCATAAAGCCCTCCCATAATTTCAGAATCGCCTTTTCTATTAATAGAAAACAACTTAGGCTCCAAAAAACAAGCTGCTGCATGCAAAGGTGTGTGCATCATTTTCCATCTGCGATCAACTGTTTCCCATATCTCCATATATTCTGCTGCTACATTATTTAGTGCTTTTTGAATAGATTCTTTACAACGGTCCATACTTTCATAAAGCATGCCAAGGCAAGGAGAGTCACCATCAACCATACGAAGCACATCAACAATTGGTTCACAAATAAGCAAAACTTTTGCTGCACTTTCCCAAAAATTGTTGTTTAGAATGATTTGCTCTATGTTTTTCCCCTTAGGACCTTTCGAAAGCACTGAATTTTCCCACTGATTGGAACAAATAACTGACCTCAAAGCTGCTTTTTCTTCAACCACTCTTTTCAAAGTGATATAAAATGATGCAAATCTTGTTTCACAAGGCCTCAACAACTCCCTAGACGCATGCTGCCTATAAAGACTCAATGTGAAACGATGATTTCGTATGAAATTAGCAATTGCTCTCCCTCTATGAATAGCTTCATGTACCCATGGGAATTTAGCCAAGTCATGAAGCAACAAATCGAGACAATGGGCTGCACATGGGCTCCAATATATTTGTGGATACTTCTCTGAAATCAGCTTCCCAGCTCCCACACAATTCGCTGCACTATCAGTTACCACTTGAACCACATTTTCCACCCCTACTTCAATAATGGCTTCCTCTAATATTTGAAAAATATACTCAGAAGTTTTCATGTGGTTCATGGTGTCAATCACTTTCAAGAACACAACACCATCAGGAGAAGACACCAAAACATTAATCAATGGCCTTTGACATATATCTGACCATCCATCACTCAATATAGTGCAACCTGTTTCATTCCAAGAGGCTTTGACATCAGCCAGTTTCTCGGTCACTCTATCTTTTGACCTTTGCAAAAGAGTTGTCCTGAAAGCCTCTGAAGATGGGGGTATGTACCCTTTGCCAAACTCTGCAACTTTCTGAATTGCATTACGAAAATGTGGATTTCGTGCAACATTGAAGGGAATGGCACTTGAGTAAAACAAATCAGCTAATGCATCATCCACTTGTTGTTTCTCTACTGGTTTCCAAAAGGTGTTCAATGTTCCACTCTCTTTTGATACCCTTGCCGGTTTGGATAGACTAGAAGAGGAAGACATAACAGAAGTGAATCTAGATACATCTTCTTCAATTCTCTGTTTCTTTTGTGCCTTCTTCATTTTTCCTACAATTGAAGATGATTTCTCTTTCTCTAGAATAGCTTTTAGTGCTGGAGAAACACCTGTACATGCCACAACACCTCCACCTGCACCCCCTGTAATACCAAGCAAGTGGTCCATAACCCTCGTCAAGCTTCCAGTGATAGTTTGTGGACATAAATTACACCTGTTGTTAACACCATCACGGGTCACATGCTTCCATGCCTCAGAAGTTGATTTGCTCGGAGCCATTAAATGAAAATCTGCAAGATTCAAAAGAAAAATAATAATCTGTTAATGGTTCCAAAAATATTAAATATTATGATGCAAATCTTGTTTCCTAATTTGTTAATGCTTGCTCTTACAGTAAACTTTCTATTGCAAATTGCAGTGAACCAAAGACTAAATTTGATGTGCTTATTTTAGGTGAACATATTCATATATTATTACACACAGCTTTATTAAAATCTGCTAAGTGACTAAATTGGATATTTAATAATAAAAAATGTTATAAATGGCAGCATGTTAAAAAAAAAAATGAACAACCTCACATATTATTAAAATATACCTTTTAATAAAAAATAGGTTTATTTTGTTATTTATATTTTAAATTTATATTATTTAATGTAAATATATTTATATTAAAAAATATAAATATATTTATATTAAATAATGTAAATATATAATATAAATAACACAATTTATTAATTATTGAATATAAATATATTTTCATTAAATAATATAAATAACATTATAACACAATAGACCTATTTTTATATTATAAATTTATATTATTTAATATAAATATATTTATATTTTTTAATATAAATACATTTAGATTAAATAATATAAATGTATTATATAAAATAAATAATAAAATATAATAAATAACATAATAAACCTAATTTATAATATAAATAATAAAATATAAATAACATAAGAAAATAAAGATTTCGAATATTTATAAAACCAAACAAAAAAAATAAAAAACCTAAAAAAAAATGTCGAAGCCTACCTGGAGAAATCTGCAGAGAGAGTTGGAACTTGGAAGAAGCCGCCGCAGTGCAGAGAGGAAAACGCGTGGAAGAAACTGACGAAGGAAAACGCGTGGAAAAAACGGCCGCAGTGCAGAGAGGGTTGGAAGAAGCCGCCGCCAGAGAGGAAAACGCGTGATGGATGACTGGTTCAAGGTCGCGCACAGATGGTTCAAGGTCGCGTATAACTCTGTGCCAGTCGCGAACTTCCTTCCGGCGCTCGAAAATTGCTTTGTCTTCAAAAAACGGCTCAAAAGAAATTTTTGCCAACAATACTCATTCGCTGTGTGTTTGAGCAATGCTTAGGGCGTAATTTTATAGAAAAATAACGCGTCTAAATCGTTGGAAACGCTTTTTGAAACCCTAAAAAATACTCTTTAAAAAAAAATTTAAGTGAATAAACGGCCGTACGAATTTAATGCCGAACTTCAACGAATTTTAAAAAAAAAATTCAAATTCGTAAAAATTCGAACCTGAAGCTTGATATTCGCCGAACCTTGTGACACAGGTTGGGAGGATATGGCCGCTAGTAGCAATAGATGCAAGAAATTGCAAATTATTTGGCCGAAAGTTGCAAGAAGCACAGCCATGGCGAGGGGTAGTGATGACGCCGTTTCGCCTGACAACATCATGTGGGAGAGTCTCAGTGGCATGGAGTGCTGCTCATGGTGGCTCTCGACGCCGGATACACACATACTGAAGGTGGCCTTGGAGAAAGTGTAGGTGGACAAGGTGGCACAGTTAACATTCTTCAATGCTAGGGAGTTTGAGACGTACTTACGCCAAATGATGACCAATTATGACAGGCATGGGCACTGATCAGTGATCAAGTATAGGGGCTACCAAGTCACCATTTGGTACAGCGCACCAGAATTTTCGACGGTTTTTGGGTTTCCCTCTCGGGGGATTCCGCCTATAAAGCCTTCAGGCAAATTGTCTAAGTAGAGGAAGGAAGGCTTGGTGGCGAGAGTATGGAAGTTGAACTTGACATAGCAAGAGACGGATAGAATTTGGAGTGCAAGGAATAGGGGCTATGGAAAAGCTTCCTCGACAACGTCGAGTGGAAGTGCTTGTTGGACCTAATCAAGAGCAAGCTCATGGTGCGAGCAGAGCATTCGATATCGCCATATGGATGATTGCTTTGATGATCGGGGCTATCTACAGGTACCTATACAATTGGGTGTCGACACTCTCAGAATGCATAAGGGAGTTTATGTCTTTGACACAAAGCTTTCTATATGACGCAACACGCCATAGGGCTGTTGTTGGACGCTATTCACCAACAGGTGCTGGCTAGCCAGTGGGGCCGACTGTAACCAATGGGGCAGATCGAGGACGGGTGGCCTACCATATTTTATTGGGCCAATCTTGGCGTGCAGAGTATAGGTGATGACATGCCACAGTTAGTATTGCCGGTCAAGAGAAGAAGATAGGTAGATAGCTCATCACCGAGGTTGAGTGGTGATGAGCAGTGTGGGGAAGAGGACGAAGAGGAGCCGATTGACTTAACTTAATCGACATCGGCCACTAGTTCACCGATGGATGAAGTGTTGTTGGTAGCCGAAGTTGAGATTGCACCAGAGATGGAGGTAGTTGCAGTACCACCCTTTCAGCAAACAACATTTACCCTCCTAGCACCACTAGCCAGAATAGGGAGTCCATTGCCAGCCATGACATTCACCCTCCCAGCATTGGTGCCGCCAGTTGTATTAGTGCCAGTTGCACTACTAGGCACACTCTAGTGTTGGTGCTACCAGTTGACACATCGCCAGTGTTGGCATTGCTAGTTGCATTGGCGCCATACACACTGCCAGGTGTTGATGTGATTTTTATGACCGCACCAATCGGCAAAACAAAATAGTCTAAAGGCTACTCCGTTCTCTCTTGATCAAAGTATTCTGTGTGCTAAGATTGCGAGATAGATCACACGTTCAACTCCAAGGTTTCGAAATACTTGGAACACCCTCAGTTGGTTTGATGTGAATTGCTGTTTTCACGAGGGGACTTACACAATTGTTCATGATTTTTGCAGTTAACAGTAGATGGATGATTGGAAGGGATTTTTGCGCGTATGATTTGGTAATAAGTACGTTTTCCTAAAACTAACCAAAGATAAACGGAAAGTAAATGAGTATAAGGGTGAGAAAGTTCTAGATTCTATTCTAAATGCAAGATATGTGGAGCTCAATTTCAGCAGACTTCAACCGAATTTCACCTAGCCTCACGTCGGACAGCTTCAACAAAATTGGTGCAATCTTCAAAGGGATAGCAAAAGATATTCAGATTACAATTTAGCATACATACACCATCAAGACGACGCATATAAGCATACAAATCATAATCAAAGTTAAACTCAAGATAATTTCTAGTCGACCACGCAAGGCAAGCTTGTCATCAACAAGTTGCTAGTGGTATGGAATGAAATGAAGCTACCTCAATAAAACACCACACATCCAAAGTAAACTACTTGCATGAAATGAAAATTATGCTACTTTATGCTACTTGGATCCGAAAGGATGAAGAGACCTTGCTAGCTATCCATGACAAAGACGAATTCCACCATCAATGAAAAGATCTATTATCATGAAAGTTTTACACAACAATCTCCACAAAAATTTTCAAAGGGAAAACTTTCTTTCTTCTCCACACTATGCTAAGCTATTAAACAAAATGCCTCTCTGCTCTAGCCTCTACTCTGATCTCCAATCTCTAGTCTAATCTAATGTCTAATGAGATACAAATGAGGGGGACTCCCCCTTTTATAGATAGCCCAGTCCAATGGACGGCTAAGATTACAATCAAAAGAGTGGCTAAGATTAAGCCACCTCAGCCCTAACCCTAAAAACTACTAGAATGGGGAGTGGTGTAATAAATGAGCAAAGATTTCCACTCACTCCCAAAAATAGTAAAGGCAATAAATGCCCATTATCAGTCTTCTAGAAGATCATCGTCCAGTAGTGCATTCCCATTCTCCTCTCTGGCTGCAAACTCAATGAACCTGCCAAGTACAGCCTTAACTTCCTGAATTGAAATAGGTGGAATGCAATCAGGCTGGAACTCTAACACAATGACTGAATGTTCATGCCTTGTACAAGATTTTCTCCAAGCAACTAAGGAATCTTGCGTGCTCTGAATCAAGCTGGAGAAAGTGGAAGTGTTTTCAAAGTCATCCTGTACGAAGGTCTTCACCTCTGAAAAGTAAGGCACCAGCCTACCCCTCAAATTATCAGCAGTTACCTCATCTGGATTCAACCGCCTAGCAAATATGGCCTCGAAAGTATTCTGGACTCCATCAATGATATTAGCCATAGCCTTCCGTATTCTGGCTGAATCTGTCTGTGCCGCGTCAAAGAAACCACGTCCCGTGATTGTTGAAGAATACCATCTAGAAAAGTCGTACCTGTCATTCTCCTGAATGACTCCTCCATCAATCAGCAACCGCAAAGGAACATGCCTCAATGCCTCAAGACGCTGAATAACCTTGCTCTGATAAACAAAAGCATCTCCCCAGGCCTGATCAACTGCCTCCATACGTGCCAAAATACTAGAGGCCTGCTGAAAAGCAAGAGCAAGGTCCTCCATAAACTTCTCTGTCTCAGCACAAACTCTCGTGACCCATTTGTCTGCCTCCTGTGCCATCTTCCCCAACTCCAACAAGCCACTGATTGACTCTCTAGGTATCTCAGGTGGAAGCTCTATCGCTGGAATCTCCTGCCCACGAGGACGAGACAACTACTGTACATATCCAATCAAAGCCTTATGCTCTCTTTTCAACTTTTTGTACTTTCCTTTTTAAATAATTTGTCCTTGAGGGCGAGGTAGGAGTTATCACACTCCTCTACAATTTGTGCACCAGTGGGGCGTCCTAACTCCAAAGTTGTGACCACATAATTCTCAGGTATTGCTTCATCTCGGTCACAATCAACCTGAGGCACTGCCATGTGAAGGGTGCGAGAGCCATCCTCATCAGTCGAGATCTTTGAAAACTTCCGTGCTCTCTTCTTTTGTGGGGGCGCGCTGATTCTGTTTAAAAACTCTTCCATCTCAACTGCTGGATCAATTTCTTCACTGGGGCTTCTTCTCATCCTATCCTTGAGCCAATCAGTTACTGTATACTATATATCAAATGGCTGCTATTCTTGTGCCTCTACTTCATGGACTTGTTCAACTTCTACATAATTCTGGTGAGGCTCATCATCCTCAAGTGGCTGAGTATCTCCTGAAACTATATCATCATCATCCAAAGCCGTCTCTAACTCTTGCTGAAACTAAGGGTCAGTAGCAGTCCCCTCATCAGTCTGCTGATCATCTCTACTAGGTGCGTTGGCGCTCTGGCCAACTGACTCTCTCCGCGGTGGCTGATTATTTTCTTGTACCGCTCGCACCTGATTCAATGCATTTCTTTGATCAGCAAACAAGGAAATCTCCTGTATACTTGGAGAACGTGTCTCCAATGGCGTGGGTGATTCAACTGCAACTCGTGGAGGCTCCGATTGAACAGGCTCCTGTTGAATTGGCTCTTTCCTTCTAGATTCTGGACCTCGTGTGATTTGTTTCTTCCTGTTGGTTGTGGGTGTCCTGTGATCTCCCATCAAATTGTAAGTCAATGCAATCGACTTACTCTTCACCTATTCACACGCCTGTCAACCCATGCCCTAGTGAATGTCAAGACCAGAATGGAAAGTGTGTTCAAATCTGCTATCTCTGGTTTTGACCAATTCGGGAGTGGAAGTGGAGTATTTCTTACTGCTTCATAATCTGGATGGACAACGTCTATGTCCTCATTCACCTGGTCTGGTAACAGAATGACTTCACACTCCCTGATCATGCTTATTGGCAGCCTAGAGAACATCCTCTTCCTGACTTCAGCTTCGTCTGATGCATTAGCCAAATAATCCTCAACATTTGCCTTGTGTTTAAACTCTTCTGACAGTATCCATCTGATGTTGTTATGCGGATCATAGTGCGGTCTGCCAGTGTGATATGAAAAGTGATAAAACTGAAGCTCGCTCTCGGCTTCTCTAGCTGCCTGTAATGAAGGACACACCTCATCGGAATTGCCCATGACAATTGGGAAGTCAATACCTCCCTTCTTTTTCTTCTGGATTTTATCGTAGACAACCAATTGCCTAGATATCTCTAACATCAATATTCTATTGGTTTGGTACTTAGGCAGCCTATATGGATATGAGGAAAATCCTTGCAGCCTAATGTAAGAGAACTTCGGAAACTGTATAAACCAGCACCCATACCCTCTCAATCAATTCCTGGGCTTCCTTCAAGATTCTATGATGCATCCGATCCTGAAGTGTTCTCGTGATGTGCATGGTGAAGGCGTCATTGGCACGCTTGTAATGAGTAGTACTAGCCAAATGCAACTGCGGACAAGCCTCGTGAATTTTGAATTGGTGAGAGCCACAACCAACAGGTTCCTTGTATGAAATTCCTCTGTACTTCATCATACGAGCCAACATATAAATGATGTAAGAGCTCATATAAAATGTCTTCATTCTTCTTAGGCTCAGGAGCTGCTCGTGCAAGTTGTCACTGATCATTGCAGCCCAATTGACGTAATCTTTTCCTTCCAGCACGAGGTTGATGTAATAGAACATCCACAGCTCAAAAATAAATGACTGCGGGCAACCTCCAACACGACTCAGCATCATGATAAGATCACAATAATCCTGCTTCAAGTCGTCTGCTATGATTTGTCTTGGCAGCTTCGTACGAGAAGGCCTGGGATTGCTCATCCATTGAGTATTGATTGTCTCTATACATCTCTCGAATGCAGGAGCATACATTCGTTCAGCTCGTTCTTTGGACTTGTAAACCATGTTCCTGTGCACTGGGATTCCAAAAGCCTCGCCAATAGCTGAAGGAGTGAGGTTGGCAAGCACTTGTCCATCTGGTGACATGATTGATCTGTGTTCCTTCTCGTAATAGTTGGCGCACTCCATCATCAGCTCCGGACACTGAATAGCTGGTGGGAAATTAGCAGCTGCATACAATCCGCTTCGAACAATGTTGTGTGAGGTGTCTGAAGGATGATGATGACCAATTCCTAGTATCTTATTCTTGAATGCCTCCAAGTTGAAAGAGCCCAAATTGGTATCAGTCAGCTTGCCCAACTTCAAAGTGAACTTGGACTCTGGCATAAATGTCTTGCTCAGCCTCTTGATAACTGCTTGTCTGGATGCACCATTATTGTCCTTGCCAGTTGTCCTTGCCTTAGCCATCTGTAACATAATAAACATCCATTAGCAAATTAATGTATAAAATAAATAAAATATAGTGTAGGGGCTGCCAGTCGACTTCAAGAACTTGAGAAGCTGCAATAACATTTCTTATTCGCAAACCTCAACTTCTTCTCTTCAACAGATTTTGAACTTCAATACTTAGAAAAGATTTCTAAGTAAGCCTTAACTTCAACAACTTAGCAACTTCAAGCGAATTAGCAAAGTGCAGATTTCAGTAACTTCACTCTTGCAAGTTCGCACTTCACACCTCCTTCAACTTCAGTTTTCAAAACTCAGCAACTAGATTTCAATTCGCACCTTCAGCAAATTAGCAAGTGCGCACCTCCAGCTTCAGCAATATCTTTCTTCAAATCGAAATTCCTCACTTGCATGGCAACTTCAAACTTCAGCAATAAAATGGAGCTTCAACAACTTACAAGTTTCAGTCTTCAGCAACTTGCAACGCCTTTCACCCACTTGCTTCAAAAATGCGAATTTCTTCAACAATTGCAGCCACAGCAAAATTTCGAACTCCTTCAGCATTCCAGTCTTCAGCAATAAACTCAGCTTCACCTTCAGAGCAAATTTGAACTTCTTCAACTGTGAAAAAGAAGTGAGAAACCTCTCAATTTTATAGCAAAAATCGAATTCTAGAAGGAGCTAAGTATAGCTAATGCATTAAATTTCCACTACTCCACTTCAAGAATTCAAATTTTCCCTCTTTGGTATTTCTGACACTTGTCCGAGAATCTCAACCTTCTAGAAGTTCAACTTTGTCTGGCATGTCTCAATTTACTTTTGAAAATGTTTAATTAAACTTCATCTTTTAATCCATTTAATTCCCCAGCCGAAGCTCTGTCTTGCAAATTTTAAATTTGAATCATCTCTGACGCTCTGGAAAATTTATTTGTGAAGAATTCGATCGAAATCATCTAGGCAATTCACTTCAAATTTGTTGTCTGCAGAAATTGTCATGTCCCCTTCTCAGTGACATCTCTCGGAGCACAGGATTAGCCTATCATACGACCCTCGTAGGCTGATAGACTAGATAGAGGGTCACGTTGGAGCTTGGCTCAGCTTCAGTTGGCAGAGTTTGATCAGTTGGCTTTCGTTTGGGCTCGATCGGACACTTTTTGCATAAGTTGCTATTTTTAGCAGTTTCGGGCAGTCAGAGTGGGACCCCTGCTATTTTTAGCAGTATGGATGAATTAGGTTCAGAATCACTTCTTCAGTCGACAGCTTCAGACGGCTCGAGCATTGGGTTAATATTGAAGGAGATATTAATATTTAATTGAATTAATTAAATATTAATTATTTGAAGATTATAATATTAAGTTATAATATTTTATTATAACTTAAGTGATTTCTGTTAAGGGGTCGCCCATCATCAGAAGGGGGCCAGTTGGTGATTAAATTTATAATAAAATATTTGAGCTGAGACTATGGAACAATTAAAAATGAAAAGTTCGAAATATTTTAATGATTCCCTATTATGGTGGAAATCGCACTTTTGAAGGTTATAGTGCATTTGCCTTGGGATTCGAGCCATTATGTGATTATTGATAATTGAAAATTGATCAAGTTTGGTCTGAGCAAGAAGCTTTAGGGTTTCAGTCTCGAACTCATTGGGGAATGAGCCATCTCCATTGAAAGCAGTTTAGGGGGTGTGAGATATCACCTGATTTATTGCCAGTTGAGAGATTTCTTCATTCAGAAGAAATTACAGAGCATTACAGAGTTGATATATTCAGAGGTTTTCAGAGTTGAATCCAGTTGAAAGAGTCTCTTCAGGAAAGCGCCTATTTTTTCATCAAATCAGGAGACCACAGAGGAAGCCGTACACTTTATTTATTCTTTGTTGCTGATATCAGGGCCGTACTGTACAATACCAGGCCGTACCATCCATTAAAGGGCGTATTTTCAAGAGAGAGCAAAACGCCTTTCATCTTTGACTTCTATCTTCAGCATTTGAGGCGCCACAGTGTCTGGGTCAGTTTGCAACCATTACACAAAGGGAGAAGGGAGTTTTCATGACAGCCGTACCATTTCAAGCCATTTACTAGCAAGCTGCAAATACCAGGTTTTTCATTAAATATCATTCCCTTTTGCTTTGCATGTAACTGGATCATTTTTGTAATCATTTCAGAAGGTCGAATAATAGACTGGCATCCGTATTTGCATTAAATACTATTGTTATCAGAGTGGATTTATTTTATTTGAATTTATTTCCAATTCTTTGCAAAAATCGCAATTTTCTTTTATTGCACAAAAACCCAAAAAACCCAAAAAATCTTCAGAAAAACAAACAAAAACATCAGATTCAGGAACAGGGGGAAACTGGGGTTTCTACAAAAATTCATCTTGAAAACACATTTTATTCACTTTGCCTTAGAAAATTTTAAAATTTTCCCTTAGGAAAATTCACAATTCGAGTACCGATTAAATTCTTCATGCTGAAGGCTTTGGCGAAGTGCGAAAGACATAGAAATCCATTCCTCATCACAAACGTCCAGTACCCAGAAGAAAATTTTCTCTGAAACGCGATGAATCCATGGGTACACAACGAACGGGTTCATTTAAATTTAAAAAATTTGAATCTTAGAAAAATATTATTCAATCAATTTAAATCCATTCTTCATCTCTGTGAACATCCTGTTGCTCTGACTTGAGAAAATTTTTAATCTGTCTTGCAATGCCAATATCTCTGACTTCATCACTGGAAAGTTTGCTCGTGCTTCAAGAAGAACTTCATCACCTTGATGTCCAGGCGTATTTTCTAAGGAAGAAAATATTTTGTCTTGGAGAAATTTTGAATCACCTTGCATTTTGAAAATTTGCCTTAGAAAATTTTATTCGTTTGCTAGTGGTGGGAATTTCATCAACTTCACTTTTTATTTTTCATGAAGGCACCTAGCATATTTTATTTTTCATTCACCACCTTGCATTTTACTTCGCACTTGAAAGACATTTAAATTTAAAGCTCCAACGCCTTAGCAATATTTTATTTCTCACTCACCACCTTAGGCGCATATCATGTGTGAAGAGGGACAAACTTTCAACGCCTTACAATAAAATTTCATCACCAAGCACTTTCAACGCCTTACAATATTCATCACTTGGCATTACATTTTCCTCACCACCTTAGGCGCATAGCATACTTGATGAAGAATAATAACCACGCCTAGGAATATTTCACTTCACCTTGACTTTGTTTACCCCCTTGCATTCACTTCAACTTGGGCGCATATTGACATGCATGAAGGATGACTCTTGGACTTCCCTGTTTTCGTCTTCACATGCCCTCTTTTGGGCGCATTTGAGCCTAGGAGGAGGATGGGCGCATATAAGAGGGTGAGGAGGATTTAAATTCCCAACGCCTTGCATGTGACTCTTCACCTCCCTCATTTTTGTCCTCACATGGCCCCATTTGGGCGCATTTAGGCATATAAGAAGGATGAAATTTCCCACGCCTAGCCTTTGACTTGTTGACCCTTTTCAAACATGGGCGCATTTCTCATGTAGAGGAGGATGAAACTTGTAACGCCTCCAAGTGACCTTTCAACTTCCTCCTTTTTGTCTTTACATGGCCTCTTTTGGGCGCATTTGGATATGTGTGAAGGATGAAAACTTTGACTTTCCTTTGACTCCTTGCATTTTGGGCGCATTTAGGCATATGTGCAGGATGGGCGCATTTCACCCCTTGAGCTAGATGAAACTTAACACTTAGAAAATTTTTAAACTTTCTCCTTGAGGGTGGGCCCATTTTGCCTAGGCAGGTGGATGAAGTTTATACTTAGAAAATTTTCAAGCATGAGACTTTGCTTCTTCATCAAGCAAGGCGCATTTTACCTGGTGAGCAAGATAAGCTTGTGCCTTAGAAGTTTTTCATGCTTGGCCTGTGAAGAGGGCGCATTTTGGAGGTGGTGAAGGATGAACTCCAGACTTAGTCATTTTTCCTCGTCCTTGCCAGTTCCTACACACTTGCTATTTATAGTAAGTCCCTCAATTCCTGCATCTCCAAAGCTCAGATCGCTTTGAAATTTCAAACACTGCATCCTCGTGACCCCGTTACCCTGTTGATACTGCTATTTCGGGTGAGCCTGCTATTTTTAGCCCATTTCTGAAGGTGGTTTGCTATTTATGGTAACCTCTCGTTTCTGGTACCTCCACAACTCCGTTTGCTTTGAAATTCGAATGACGTACTCCTCACCACGTGACCTGCCTGCTGACATCGGCGCCTGCAACTGATTTGCTATTTTTATCCTGTTTCCAAAATGACTTACTATAAATAGTAAGTGCTCCGTTTGCCTTCAAATTCTACCAGTAGATAGCTTGAAGGATGCTGATCGCGGCGGTTTACACCGATTTTCAAAAATTCTGACTTTTAACCCTTCTTTTCAGGCTCCGAAGCTAGAAACCCTAATTGGTCTTGCATGCGTATCAAATGACCTCCGTTTGTCCTCGTTTCTGCTGCATTGTGATCAGCTTGTGATTCTGAAGTGCTCGGAGGCGGCTGCTGGGATGTATCTGCTAAAAATAGCAAGTTGCTTAATGAGTGACCATCTCTATTTGCATGTCACGTTACTGCGAAGCTCTCGAAAAACCCACAAGGAATATGCAGACATGCAAAGAGAACCCTGACATGCAAACCCTAAAAATAGCCTCGGAAGACTGAATTTTGAAAGTTGTCGTTTCGCTTTGCATGTTACACCGTCGCGAAGGTTTCTGAAAACCCAGAAGGAATCTCCAGACATGCGTTGAAAAACTCTGCATCCAAGCCCTGAAATTTGCCCTGGAAGCTGAACTGCTAAAAATAGAAAGTTGTCCGTTTCGAGCAGCTTGATGTGTTCTGAATGCAGTGTGGCTGTCGGATTCACAAAAATGCTGAAGGATTGCCTGTAATTGCACATTTACTAAAAATAGTAAGTACTCAGAATCTGATGAAATTTCAGTGGAAGCCTGCTGGAAGCACACTAACCTCAATGTTAATCCCTACTTTCAATATATTCACTTTGTTCGACCTCAAATTGACCAAAAGGATGGAAACCCTAATTTTCAGACTTGGCCAAATTCACGTTTTAAGCTTGCAGACGGGAATGTCCCCGGAAAGGCAGACCAGAAAAGAGACAGACGGAGAGAGAGAGAGACAAAAACCAAAGCCAAAAGGACCAGAATGGAGCAAAAATTAGGGGTCCCCATTCTGAATGGGGCGATGTGTGAAAAGGTCACAACACCAGGCAAGCCAGAGTTGATACTACTAGCCACATCGTCAGTTGCAGCCTCCACGGTAGTCACGCTACCAGCCACATCGTTGGCATTGGGGCCGACCACTAGGTCGGTGACTACATGGGGAACAATCACAACACAGTAGCAGGTCACAGTCACGACATTGGCCGAATTGCCAACTTCCTTTGTTGCATCGCCAGAAGCACCAGGAAAGGCGCAAATTGATGACTGGTTGGGATCAATTGGTTTGGTGCTTGAGGTCCTGGAGTTGCCATTGCCGAGCTCTTCAAAGACTTTGGTCAAGAGCTTGGACTAGGGAGGTCCACTTATCCAGACACAACAAAGCTTTACTACCAGGGTGGCAGAAGAGGAGGAAGCACACTAGGAGATGCCACCAGTGGCGATAGGAGAGGATGAGCTAGAGGTAGCCGTATAGGAGAGTGGGGGACCGTCGTTGATGGAGCCTCCCATGGTAGCCTAGGGGGCCCCCCCATCTGGCGAAGAGGAGGATGGGTCCAACGGGTCCGAAGGATTAGTTGTGGAGATGTCAAGGCCAGACCTGTCGGATCCCTTGGGAATAGTGCAGCGGTACGTGGAGGAACTCCAACACATGGGAAGGATGATGCAGCAAGTGGGGGAAATTTCCAAGGAGCTCAAGATTGGCCATTCTTCATTGGTAGCATGGGAGGTGCAACAGATTTGGGGATTTTTACAGATGGGATGTGAAGCGGAGTTTGCCCATATCTTCACCACTCGGGGTTGGCCAACAGAGGAGATGTCGTCAATGCTAAGAGTTTGGTGTGGTGCACCGCCAATGGTGGTAGGGAGGGATGCTCAAGTCTTGAAAGCCCTATACAACATTGAGCTAGCCTTTTGGGATATTTTTTATGCATTGAAATGCCAAATATGGTCCACCGAAGTAGTAGTGATAGGGAAGGTGGAGGCATTTCGGATGGTGCAGAAGGTAAAAGAAGAGTTGGTGGAAAATATGTAGAATCTCCAAGCACAGCTCGCCGAGTAGACCCAACTTGCCAGTGTAGGAGAAGCTTGAGCATCGGTCTTGGAGGCCAAGGTGACTGCAGTAGAGATGGAGGCGCAACAGAAGATACAGATGATTGAGCAGAGGGTGAAGGAGTTGGAGGAACAGTTGGGAGTGAACAGTCATTTCATCTCCTTGAGTAGGCTACTTTTCTTCCACAAGTGCTATCTCTTCTCTTTCCAGAAATTTGGTTCTAGAAGTCCTTGGGTTTGGGTTCATTGAAGCCTTGTCACTGTCGGAGTTACTTCTTTTGGTACCATTCTGAATAGACCTATCAGCACTCAGTTGCTGATTCAGGCCTCTTAGGAGTCAGACCATCTCAACCATGGCATCTCTCATAGTAGTCTGAAACTCCTCGCTTTCCTTGAGAAATTCCGGAGAATTATCTTCATCTCTATCACCCACGACTGCCTCTCTCTTCTTCTCTCTTCGCCGATACCTTATTTCTCTGTCACTCAAGCTCATGAATTTGTATCAGATTCCCACACGCTGGCAGAAACATAGGCTCTTATACCAATGTAATGAGCCTAGGGTTTACAAACTTCCAATAACATGAATTTAGGGTGTCAACAGTCAATATACTGATTAGATTTGACAGGAAATTTAAATCAGAATCTCACAATGTAAATCACAGAGTCGATCTACTCACCATATTGATAAAACATTAAGGAAACTAGTTGCTGGTTTCTTCAAAACAACCATCAAAGAATACACATTCTGTTTACACCATAATGTAGTAGCTGTTCAACATAAAATTAATATTTGAATGGGAATACACTAGAAATCAATGCTGCCAACAACAATGAGAGAGGATATTGCACTCTCTAATCAAGTTGGATCTGATTCACCTAGATCTCTAACCTGATGCACTTGCATATGATGTTTGGAGTCACCTTGCAGGTATTGCTGTAGGTGTTCAACACTTGTATAGAGGTCAGGAATTCCCTTATAGTGGCTGGTGTAAGTGTTTGGCACCTGTGAAGGGGTGGGATTCACTTGTGCTTGCTGTTGTGGGGTGCGAAGCCTTAGATTTGGCAAGATGGTGCTCCTTGTGCTTGCCACAGGGTTGGCCTTGAAGCTGAATGATGGGTTTTGTTGTTGTTAGCCACCACACTAGGGTTTCAACAATAGATATCTAATAGCTTGATACACCACCCAACTTTCCTTGAGATCACAGAAAACCTCTAACACTTGCTACAGGTAGTGCTCAATGGCTTGAAAAGTGATTGGGATGTGTGAACCAATGTCCAGTTATCACCTAGGTGTAGACCCCTTGAATGGCGGCTGCCTTTGAACAATGTTGACCTATATTAATCTTTGAAAGAAGGATTAAAATGGCAAATAGTGATAGAAAAATTGATGAAGTAGGGTTAGGGTTAGGGTTTGCGTCCTAACCTTGCAGGATGGCTGAGGGTTTCTTCCCAACTCTCCTATTTGGAAAATCTCCCAAATTTACCATCAAACTTCCAGATGATCCGCCTTGGTACAAACACACACACATAAATGGATAGGCCGACATGCACATTATTTATTTATGTATTTAGATATAGGTTGGCTCAAAACTAGGTGCCAAAAATAAATTCGAATTATTTTATTTTATTAAATATATGTTAAATTGGTGTTAAAAAACACCTTTTTCACATTGTTGGCCGACGCAGCTAAGGAGGGGTCATGACATTTAATTACTTCCATAATTCATTGTCAATGTGGATATGATAAATTTTTTTAAAATAATAATACACCAAAATGCCCAAAGGCTACAAGTTTGCATTATAATCAAAATGACAAAAGTCATAAAAACATAGTGATAGAAAGTATGAGGCTGCCTCTAATCGACATCTGCCAACATTGCATCAAAATCGGTCTAGCTTTGAGTCATTGCCACTATGAGGGGCTGCCTCATCTAATGAAACTCCAACCTATCCCTCTTGTGTCTCCTCATCAATTTGGATGGTGTCCTTTGGATCAACATCCCATCATAAAGCTGAAGTCTATCGATACTTTGAAGTCTGACAATCTTGAAGTTGCAAAGCACTATGCATGGCTACCGACTTCTCTACTCATCTAGAGGTTAGCCTATTCCTCTTGATAGAGTGAATGAAGCTGTATTTGGACCAATTTCTCTCTACAGTAGAGGAACTAGCAACTTGTGAAAGGAGGAAAATAGCGAGCATCCTCAACTTTGGTGTATCCTTGCCATGCCATGTCCACCATCCAATAGGATCGGTTTGAGCTAATGTAGCTCTATCTATATCTTTGCCTCTAGTTTTCCGAATGTTGGACCATGAAGATTAGTAAAGGCAAGCCATTCTGTGCAAAGTAAACTTCACTCCTCAATTGAAAACTTTTTTCAAAGGGCTTTCATTTACCCTTTTTCACCTCTTCATCATCACAAGGAGGCAACCTACTAGATTTTGGTGCATACCACTTGGGATTTAGAGCAAAGGCTGCCATATGAAGCGAGGTGTTCATAGTGTTCCACTACCACATCACAATGGGCTTAATGTGTTTCCCATATAATCCCAAATTAGTATCCTTGTTACAAATTACTTGCTTCATTTTTCCAAGCATGTTGCCAAATGTCTCATAAATTTCTCCAAGACTTGGAGAGTTTGTATCAACATATCTAATGACATCCACAACAGTTGAAATGAAGAAGCAAATATATCTGCAAACAAAAATTTGAAAAAAGACAAGCTAGAAAATTAAAATTAGAAATTTCAAATTTATTAATAAAATCAACAATCAAATTATAAATTTATTAATAAATCAACAATTGCTTACCTCATAGTGAATCACCAATCATCCTTAATAATTTTTTGTATAATGCTTTTTCTTTCCATAGTGTTTGCAATAGACCATCTACTCCACTCTGAATTAACCATCGACTGTAGAGCTTCTTGCATCTCAAACATCCTCTCTAACAAAATAAAATAATTGACATACCTTGTCTCCATAGGTTTGAGGAATTCCTATTTTTGAAAATGTCTTGAAGAGAGCAAGTGAGGTGTGATGGTTGCAAATAAACATCTAAATATCTCTAGTTTCTATCATCACCTACTGCACCCAATCTATCTTCCCTATTTCTTTCAATGTGTTTTTCAATGCATGAACACATGGGGTCCAAAAGATGTGCTTGTAAGCACCCTCCACCATCATGCTAGCTAATTTGCACATACGTGCCGAATCAATGTCTGCTTGTACAACATTTGAGGCCCCATCCTCCTCTATGGCATCACTCAAAATATGAAATTGGAATTTTGCTTCATTGCGTTTCCCAAAACAATCAATAGCTCCAAGAAAATAAGAGCTAGCTGAACATGTGACTATGATATTGATGTGGTTGATGTCTAATATCAGTCCACCCATCCATGACAATAGAGCAGCTTGTTCTAATCCAACTCTATCTCATGTCCTCCACCAAACTCACCTTGGAATATTCTTTGTCAAGGGGTGTAGCACGTAGTTTATGTTCTATACGGGGGGTGAATGAGGGACTAACAAAAGCTACATCTTTGAACATTTGTTTGAAGTAAGGAGAACATGCTACATGGAATGGGATGGCATGGGCATAATATTTTTTGGCAATGGAAGTCTCTTCCACATCTTGTGCATGCACATTGAACAAACCTACAATTGTTGTACCTGGTTGCTCACTAGTATAATCTTCCTCTTACCTCTTGTGGAAACACCACCACTACCACTAGCACTACCACTACCACTGCCAACCATAGAGAGCATATGCATAGCTGATTGTGCAGATTGTGTTGTCATTGGCAACCCCTTAGACCTTGATTCCGCCTCCATATGCGATCTATGACACTCTACCCTCTCATCCTCCTTTATCTCTTTGCAAATCTTCACCCCTTGTCCTCTATAGCCCAATAGATGACAATACACGCTTGTTTAGCTCCCTCTAGAATCAGTTTTACAAATGTGACAACCACACTCTAGTACCCCCTGTATTTTTCTTCTTATCTTTGTCTAGGGCTGTCATAAAGTGAAGAAGAGGTTTTTTGGAATTAAAAGGGCCTTTTGCATAAGTTTTTAGAACTTCAGAAGGGCAATCAAATGGATTTTGTGGCTGCCCCTCTTCACCCGTACCACTCCCACACCCTAATGAACCCCCAAGTGAGCTTGTAACTCTTACATTTTGGCTTTCGTTTCTTTCTTCCATCTCATCATGCCCACTATTCTCACTACTATTGCTCATGTTGTTATGTTTTGTGAAACAATATGTAAGTGGAATTTGGAAACTGGAAATAGAAATAAAATAAAAAGTCATATATTTCATCCTTTAAACTTACAAAAAAAAAACAAATGGAAGATTAACATACCTCTCTCATTTCTCTTGCTAGTTGCTACCTCACTCCTCACTACTAGTGCTAACCAATGTTGGTTTTTCCAACTGCATCTTCAAACCTTGCTGGCTTGCTTTTCTAACTTGGCTGCAATTTTTTTTTTGCATGTAAAATTGAACAATTGTAACATATGGACTCCTCTTTTTGTTATGTTAGGGCTTAGAGGGGCGTGGGAGCCCATAAATAATATATATATATATATATATATATATATATATATTTAAAGCTGTGGCCTTTTTTTTTAAACACGTATGGTCGTCCCCACGTTGTTCCCTTTCCGTCTTTGTGTCTTGGAGACGTTTTGGTAATTTTTTTTTTGATTGGGGACGGCTAGGAAATGTCCTTGGGCCATCCTAGCATCCCTGAAATGTCCTCGGTGTGGGTATGCATAAAAAAATCCTGGGGACATGTCC
Source organism: Sequoia sempervirens (assembly GCA_007258455.2). Lineage (NCBI taxonomy): Eukaryota > Viridiplantae > Streptophyta > Pinopsida > Cupressales > Cupressaceae > Sequoia > Sequoia sempervirens. The sequence goes on from VDFB02351591.1 coordinate 54,564, forward strand.
CTGGGGAGCATAAGTATATTGAGAATCCCTACAAAGATTGTTGATAGGATTGATCAAATCCAAAGAAAACTCCTTTGGTTTGGGACTGAAGAAAGAAAAAGATTTCCTCTAGTGGCTTGGGACTCCATTTTGCAAGCCAAAGAAGAAAGGAGGTTTAGGGATTAGAAAGACAAGAGTTCAATTTAGCTCTTAATGCTAAAATTACGTGGAGGATGCTTTTTGAGCAAAAGGAGTGGACTGATACCATAAAAAGAAAGTATCTCCACCAAAATGAAAATATTTTGGAAAGCTTAACATGTAGCACTCTTCCTCAAGGATCTTGTTTATGGAAAAAAATGATAGCATCCACATTTATCGTCATTAAAGGCACAAAATGGAAGTTTGGAGATAGGGCTAGTGTAAATTTCTGGAGGACTCTTGGTTGCAAGAGTGACAAAATGTTACCAATCCAATCAAAGTGACAAATAGTTCAACAAACGATGGAGCCAGTGAAAGAGAACATGATATTGACAATTTTGCAATAATGAATTTGTGTTCTCATTTCATTGGAGAATTGGTAATAAAGGCAAAACAGTACAATCTTTCAAATATTTGCATCTAGAAACAAAATTGGCAGAACAGATCACATGCCAAATTACAGAAAAAATAGAGATCAAGATACCAATCAATAAAATGCAACTGATAAGGGATTGGTAAATATTAGTAAAAGAGCCATAAACTAAGACGCCAAAGAATGGGATTATGGTCATTGTTTAAAAGCCTAGGCCAAGATAGGTTTACTCAACTGAGAGCAAACATGATTCTGATTATAATTTCTTAAAATATGGAAAACAATAAGTGATGAATTGAAGGAGAAAACTGCAATCAATAAGAGAAGTGGGATAATGAAAATGAATTATATAATTAAGATTCTCTGAGGAGAATGGTCAGTGCAAGATTTAACCAAAAGATAAAGATCCTGTCCAAGACATTGTTACCATTGATAAAATCTTAGGATCTTAAATAAGCTATGCAATTAACTATGATAACAGTACCAAAACTTGAGCAAGAAAGATGCATATGTGTTGACCTTATTACTTCCAGGGAACAAAATATATGAAAATCACAAGTTATACAACAGTGGTCCCATCTAAATGGATATAACAAATAGCCTCTTACTCCATAATGCTAGTAAAATTTAAAATTAACAATCATTCTAAGATTGTGCTTCATCATAATAATCGTATGAAGCCTCTACAAGAATCAAGGCAAGATATGAGACACCAAATCTTATTATTTGAGTCAGGTTTATATAAGTCCTTGGAATGTTCTCAGGGTATTGGTAAGACTTATAAGATCAGCTTGAACCTGTGAATACCCTAGAATGCCCTGAAAGTGATCTTATGTGCAATTCTCTGTGCATTGGTTTTGAGAACCATACAACTGAAATTTGTTCTGGAGATAAAATTCTGTGTATTTGTTTTCAAATATATATTTATACTGTGTATGCATTATGTATATGTTGTTGAATACCTTATGATCACTATAATAATTATGCAGAACATTGATTTTTACACGTGAAAGTCTTGAGTCAATGCTCTCACTCCTTAAATGCCAAAGTATTTCTTACATCTGGCTTATGCTTTTGAGGCTTCTTCCATATGGTAAGTCATGTTGGCCTTATTCAGTTCGGTAATGCCTTATTCGTGTTGGCCTTGTAATCTAATTTAAAGAGTATTAAGGTTATTGAATCTTGCTATTGCAAACAGATCCATTGGTATTCAATCTTCAACTCCTTCATGATGGTTGTTTTCCTTGCTGGTTTAGTCTTTATGATCATGATGCACAGTTTGATGAATGACTATGCAAAGTGTGCTTGTGAAGACATGGATCTAGAAATCTTATGTGACTATTTTATGGAATCACTTTTTGAACTGTTAAGTAAAAACAGGTGTAATTGATGTCCATTTGTCCTTTTGATTTGATTTAGAGAGTTTTAAGGTTACTGAATCTTTGCTATTGCAAACAGATCCATTGGTTTTCAATCTTCAACTCCTTCATGATGGTTATTTTTCTCGCTGGTTTAGTCTTTATGATCATGATGCGCACATTGAGGAACGACTATGCAAAGTATGCCCGTGAAGATGATGATCTAGAAACCCTGGTGAGTTCTAGATTGCTATTGTGATTTTCAGAATTTAATACAGTAGCAGGTTTACAGGTTATGTTAGAGTATCATTTGCAGAGTTTTCCTTCTGTTGTCATTGCAAGTTAGATATTAACCTTCTTAGATTCAGTTGTCTTGTTTTATGAATGTTTTGGATGCAAATTTAATGTGTTTTACATTAAATCCTTTGAATTTCTGTCACATTTGTGAATGCATGTACACAGAAAAAACGATTTTAGTTGCAGGTCATAAATTGTGCTGGTCATAAATTGTGCTTATAATATATTCATATCTTTAAGTTGTGAAAATAAATTCTTCCTTCATTAAGAATGAATTATCAGGCCTTTCTGTGAATCATTTATGCAGTTAAATTGTTCAGTTTGAGTTGTGAAAATAGGCTCGTAAGAAATCAGTTGTGAATTAATCTATTTTCTTTAAATCAAATAGGTGCATCACCATAGTTCAACTTTCTCAGTTTTGCATTAAATTAAGTTTTTTCCCTTTTCCCATCAAAGTTTCAAGTCCATAATCAGATAATCATACAGGAACCAGCCTAGAATCTGGACGTCTATCTTCGCCATAGGAATACCCATAGCCTGAAGATAGTTCCCATGTTTCAACAGATTGCTGAATTTAGTCATTCAAGCATTCGGGTGCAATCTGTTTGACAACAGTGATATGGTTCACATCTTCTGTCACTTATTCTCTATGATTTGTGCACTTCTGAATCAAAGACTGCATTCAATTGTTGTCACTCAGTACTTTGACATATTGTCCTTGTGGTGAGCTAGGAAGGGATAAGTAATGGAAAACTGAGACATGGCTTTTTTGGATAATTGGTTAAATTGCAACTTTTGGATTGTTCCCATACCTAGTTTGGTAGCAGTCTATCAATGTTGGTATCTACTGGACTATCTTATAGCAATAGTCATTTGGAAGTTTATCGAATAGGCACCATCCCATCATGCATGATGGATGTGGAGGTGGATATCGAGTGGCTTGGGTGTTGTCTGGGCCAGCTCTAAATAAGTTTCCATGTACATTTCATTAAAGAACAGCAATATAAGCTCTGCTAATTTTTTATTGTCTTGTTATCATGTTATATCCACCTCCACATTTCATTTCGAATATGGTTAATTTATCTGCCTACAGGAAAGAGATGGAAGTGAAGAATCGGGATGGAAGCTTGTTCATGGGGATGTTTTCCGCACACCAAGAAATCTAGTACTGTTGTCAGCATTGGTGGGTACTGGTGCACAGCTTTGTATGCTTGTGCTTCTTGTCATTGTGGTGGCAATTATTGGCATGCTATATGTTGGGTATGTAAGCATGCTTCATTTCTCTTGATTTGTTTGCAACAGTAAGTATCATGTATCGTTTTAAAACATATTCACAAACTTCATGAAGGTTTGAATACTATGCTGATTTCAGTTTCCTCTCAGTTTGATTTGAAGGGCATTCTTTGTTCTTCATGAGTGGAAGTTATCATGTTTAGACTGTTTCACTCACCATTTGTACATGTTCTTGTATGTTTTTGGCCATGATTTTTATAATTTTTTTAGTTAGAAAGTGAATTTATATATTTTCTCTATCTAAAAACATTAGCGGTCAACTATCATGTCCTTTTTGATAAGGTTATATATGAGGAAGTTGGAGAATGAATAGATCCACATGTTTAATAATAGAAATATGCCCATAATAACAACAATATGCAAAAATACAATAGAGACCACACAAGAAAATAGATGTTTGTGGGCAAAGATACCCAAATAAAAACAACATACTGCAATACAATGATGCAAGAAGTATTGTTTATTAAAATCCGTATGAGTGGACGTCCCTAGAAATATCCCCCAAATCGAGGGGACATCTCTCTTAGCTGAATTTTTATGGACTTAACACTACTTTTTATCCCCATCCCAAGCTCTTGAAACATCCCCATATTTGAGGGCCAGCTAAAAACTCTAGGAAAAGCCACCCCATGCAATATTTCTAACTTGAGATCCCAACCAAATAGAATATTCTCCATCTACACTTCGCACTGATATTCACCTCATATATATACAGCTCCCACTAATATTAATGGAGGGCTAAAGGACTAATCTGAAGATAGGATGATTGATTACTCAGTACAATTTATTTTACAAGATACCCCTATGACCTGATATTACTAAGTACTAATTACTGGGGATGCGTGCAACATGTTGGCATCTATGTCACTCCATTTACATCTAGGGTCACATAACAGAATGGGTTCAGAATCTGTTTGGAGAATGCAAATCACTTAATATGTCTAATTTGTTTGAATAATATGAGAGAGTAGAGGCAAGTAAGCACACAATTAAGATGAACATCGATACAAAATCAAGTTAAAGGTCAGTCAAATGTGTCTTTTTGATTTTGTCAAGTCTTTTAGTGGAGTGATGCCTCTGGGATATTCTTATAATACTAAACCATTCAAGATAAAATACAAGGCTTTGACCCTTTTTGAATCTGTTTTCTTTTGCTAGAGTTCCATGAATTGTTAAATGCCTGGCTTCACTATAAGTCTATACGTATTGGCTTCAATCTGTCTTCAAGCTCTTTTTCTGCTATTGCTGATTTGAATTTCAGCTTTGACTTTATTTAAGTGTCCTGTTTTTAGGGCTGTAAACTTAAGCTATCCAACTTGTTCTGTTGATGTTGGTTCAGTCGTGGAGCAATTGTTACGACTTTCATTGTCTGCTATGCCCTTACATCATTTATCTCAGGTCATGTGAGTGGAAGCCTTTACTCGCGCAATGATGGTAAATATTTTTATTTTTGAGAACTCAACATTTAATATAAAATTTTGTAACAAGTTTTCCCAATATCATTGATTTTAGGTGGCTTGTTGATCTTTTTCCCGGCATTATTGGAAGTTGTCTTTTTGAACTTGCTTACATGGTTCATTTCATGTTTTACTTGACAGGGAAGCATTGGGTGAAGTCAATGGTCCTTACTGCATCTCTTTTTCCATTCTTGTGCTTTGGAATTGGTTTCACATTGAACATTGTAGCTATCCTTAAACGGTCACTGGCTGCTATTCCTTTTGGCACTATGGTACGGTTCTTACTACTAAGAATTCATACCTCTTTTATTTTATATCTGGATTTCTATATATAAGCCATTTATTAATTTTTTATTTCCCTTTTCATCTAATGCCAGGTGGTGGTTTTTGTAATATGGGCTTTCATTTCTTTCCCTTTAGCACTTCTGGGAACAGTTGTAGGAAGGAATTGGAGTAGGGCTTCAGATAATCCTTGTCGCGTGAAGAGCATTCCTCGGCCAATTCCTGAGAAGAAATGGTATCTCACTCCTTCAGTGGTGTCGGTAATGGGTGGTCTGCTTCCATTTGGAAGTATATTCATTGAGATGTATTTTGTTTTTACATCATTTTGGAACTACAAGGTAAGGGACTGTTGGTGAATGATTCTCTGTGCAAATTAACATATAGATTAATTATTATCCTTCTTGTGAAATAACCTCATGCCTACATTTTCCTTTTGCTTCTTGATCATCTTACCTGGAATTCCTTCACTACCAGTAAAAATAGAGATATAGTAGAATGTTTCTAAGATCTAAGTTGGTTTCTTTCTTTATACCTGTTTGAAAATGCACTGCCTTCCATTATTCTCTGTTTTCAGTGTTTCATGGCTTCAGTCACTTAAAACTTTCTATAACCTCATTATTTTGGTTGTTATCTTGAAGGTTTACTATGTGTACGGATTTATGTTGCTGGTCTTCTTGATTCTCATTATAGTCACCATTTGCGTCACAATTGTTGGAACATACTTTTTGCTAAATGCGGAGAACTATCATTGGCAATGGACATCCTTCTTCTCAGCTGCATCAACTGCTGTCTATGTCTATCTCTATTCAATATATTACTACTATATGAAAACAAAGATGTCTGGATTTTTCCAAACAAGCTTCTATTTTGGGTATACTCTTATGTTCTGCCTTGGTTTGGGCATACTCTGTGGTAAGCATTTCTGTTAGTCTTCTCTACTTAGCTTTTAAACATGAGAAAACTTAATATGCTTTGGCAGACATACTTGTATGGGAAATAATTTATGAGGTTTTCTTTTGAAACTTGCAGGAGCTGTTAGTTACTTGGGATCGTCAATGTTTGTTAGAAGAATTTACAGAAACATCAAATGTGACTGAGGATAAGACTGAGGATAAGATGAAATGTTTTTGAACCAGAAATGGAATTTTATCATGTCACATTAGTTGTCCAGTCCATGGCGCAATAGTTGAAGCTTCAAATTTTGCTAAATCAAATTTTGTCATAGTTTGTCTGCTTTTACAGCGCCTGTTAGAAAATTCACATTTGCCTTTGAGGTAATTATTCTGTTATTAATGTTCGAGTAGTCACTGGGATTCAAATGTTTTTCTTTTCAGGTAAATTATTCCATTATTATTGCTCGAGGAGTCACTGGGACTAGAATGTTTATTGTTTTGTATCATCCATAGGGCTAGCTTTTTCAAGGAAGTATTAGATTGACTTAGCCAATTGGTGTCTTATTCACTTAGACTAATCAAGCATCAAGCCCTGGAATTTTTTTACTGACCTCAGTGCCTTGGTTCATATTGAAGAGGAGAAATATAACTTTGCAGAATATTCTTTTACGAAGGCATTTTTGACATGAAAATAAATAACATTTTCTCACTCTCATTCCAGTAAGCAATACCACGTGTAGTTTCCTTATGGTTAGCGGAAATATGAGCATCTTTTCTACTGTTTTGAAGTTTACTGGTAATGTTTTTATGCAACTATTATATTAGAAAACCAGTTTGACAATTATGCATCTTGCATTGAGTTAAAGCTCTAGTATCCTAAGATATGCAGGAATAAAACAAGCTCTAGATACCACTCTACTGTGTCAAACCTATTTAATGGAGAATAATATGTCTTTATGTTATTCTTTTGCTAGGGCTATATCAATTATTTTTGATATTGATAAAAGTAAGTTTTGAAAGGGCTCAGATACTTGTACAACATAACAGCCTTCAAGTAATTAGAACAAGTGCCATTAGATATGGGATGAACCAAACAACCCAAAAAAATGAATCAGAGAAAGATACAACTGCAGCTTAGCTACCATACACAACAACAAAAAATAAGAAATAAACTATAAAGACTCCTAGGGCCCGACCTAGACAATGCCAGACCCAACACTATTTAGTCTCACACTCTTCATTCTATATGAAATTGGAAGACAAATTTGGGAAGACCTTTCTTTTTCCTTTTTACAACAGTCTATGAAATGCTATAATTCATGTCCTCAGAACAAGGTGAAGTGCGAGGGGATTCCTTCATAGAGGGCCCATTTATGTGCATAGTAGGAACAATGGTATGTTGAGGCGAAGTAGTTAAACGTTGAATAGAAACCACATGAGTGGGATGAAGTAGATCTGAAGTTGAAGGCATAACAGACTCTGAGATTGGAGCAGAAGGTGGTTGAGATTGACAAATGTGAGCCAATGGGGTAGTAGGGATAGGACTTGTCGAAGTTGCACTGATCCCATGAGATCCAACATCTTGAGAAGATTTGACATCCTGAGAGGAGCCATCAACCACAAAGTTAGCGGCATGAATAGCTAAGTGGTCTTCACTGGCATTCTTCCACCATGTCATTGTGCCCTTGCATTGGGAAAGTGGACAATTAGTTGCAAGATGGCCGATGGTAAAGCATTGTTTGCATCTAAAGGGGAGACCCGCATAGACCAGCAGTTGAGGGCTATATCAATTGTTGTGGGCAACATCAACAATATATTAATTTGTGCTTATTTTGGACAAAAGGCTTGGTGGAGAACAATTTTTAAAAGTTTTTTTTAATCCAAATTAGCAGCCTTTATAAAACTTGGGACTTAGCAAAATTTTGGGGAAAAACTTGGCAAATTTATCGAACATTAAAAATGCAAAATTAAAAAATATCTTTCAAAAAAAGCATAGTACTGAATTAGAGTTCAATACACATCATAGACAAAACAAGGAGTTCAAATTTTTAGTACACACGAACCTCAATTTTCAATATCAATAAAAAATACAAATAATAAATTTCCTCTATGACAAAAGCTCAGAAAAGTTTTTTGCTGTTGTATGGGTGTCATGGAATTATATGGTATAGTTGCAATATCCTCAATAAAAGCCTCAATGAGAGCCTTAGGCATAATATCAAGTTGTGTATGTAGTAAACCCACTTGTAACGGGCCTTTTGACTTATCATATGTTGTCACATTTGTTTGCCATTTCATCCCCTCCAAATCAACCATCTTGTTGATAGTAAATACTGAATTGACATTCTTAGCAACCCAATATGAATATGGACCAATGCCATTGATGTCGAATACATGATGTGGCAAAATTTTCTACCTCATTTTCATGCAACTACATGTGGTACCATTCAGGCACTTTTGAGTCAACCTATTGTGCTTTTTTTGTGTGAATGTTTTGAAAAATACTTCACTTGCATTCACAACTAGAAGTGTTATAGGGTTGAGACAAAATGCAGATAAGTTTTTGAAGATTATGTGTTGTGGCTTCAAAATCTTTCCACCACAAATCTTAAGGAACACCATTTATAATTTTATAAAGATTTTAATAAACTTAAAAATCAAAATAAATAGTAAACTAAAACTGAACACAAATTTTAACTTAGTTGTAGAGTGGCTCCCTTATAGATTTATAAAGATGAATAATATAATCTCCTATCCATCCTTTTATAGACATGTAACTCATCATGTATGATGTCTTGAAGGTTTTGATTAGGGATCAACCTTTCAATACACTCTTTGAGGCCAAGCATAACCTTTTCACCTACCCTAATAAAGAGAATCAGAAAAAAATAGTGTTCAAATAGTAGACATTAATATGTTGGTGGAGGCGGTTTTGCTTTTGATCAATAATGGATCATAAGAGCTCATATGTAGTCTATTTAATTTATATAAATATTGAATTGCCTCTTTGGCCCTATCTATGACTTATATAGATATACCATGGGGTTTTTCATTTCCATCCACTATTTGCAAAATTTTAACTAACAATTTTGACACCTATAACAAAGAGAAAATGTAAATAAAATTAGAAATCATACTAAATAAGAAAAATAAAATAAAATAAATCAATTAAATGTGTATATATATATATACTGTTGATGATCTATTCCATGTTGACAAATGTATCATAAAAAATGTTCTTCATGACCCTTTTCGCTTTAATCTTCTTAGAATAAGGATTCTCCAACCACATTTTGCTCACAAACATGTATGTAAGGTTAGCCAATAAATATGCTATACCTTGTAAGATGAGAAAATTAGTGGCAAAGTGTGTGACTTTTGTATGCATGAGCTCTTTGCCACTAGTGTGCTCTTTCATGAGAGTCAAATATCATGTGTAATTGTAGATGTATTAGGTGGCATTCCATGCATCTTTCATCACATCATTCACCTAATTTAATTTACCTATGTTGTCAAGGAGAAAATCAAGGTAGTGGGTGGCATAAGGGCTTCAAAATAGTGTAGGTTGCCTCACCTTTGGAAGTCTATTAGTTACCACATATGTAGATGCATTGTTTGTCACTATTTGGATAATATTTTTCACTTCCACCTCCATCACTAATTCATCCAACAAGCTACACAAGTTCTCAATATTTTTTTATTTCACAAAAGGCACCAATTGAATTAAAAGACATTGTTCCCTTGAAGCCACTAAAAAGTTAATGAATGTCTTATTCAGGTCATCTGTCCATCTGTTAGATAAAATGTTAGATCTCTGTTCTTTTTATAAATTCGATTTTGTTCCTTTACTAATTTAATTTATTTTGGACCTCGTCTTGAAATAATGGGCCACTCAAGTCATGATGGTTTGCAACCTTTAACTCCTTACCTATGATGACCAATGCACTTAACCAATTGCTCTTAATAAGGACTTGAAGCAACTTTAACTGAAATAATGTTGTGTCACATCCTTCATGGTCAAAGATAAGAAAGGACAAGTGAGGGAGATAGTTCATATTGAATGAGGATGGTGTAGGAGAGGGGAAAGGGGCATCCATGCCATTAAGAGGGCACAATGACCCTCCACTTGAAGGAAAGACTTGTAGGTCAAAGGTCAAGCTAGTGTGTAAGACCAAACCTTCTACCCACAACCTCATTAGAAGGGTATTATGGGCAGAAAAATGCAGGGGGGAAGGTAGAGAATGACATGAGGGAGAGAGAACAAAGAGAAAACTGCGAGGAGAGAGGGTAGTAGAATTGCATGAGGGAAAAAACAGAGGGAAAAATGTGAGAAGGCAATAAAATCACACTAGAGAGAAGAAAAATAGAGGAATGTGAATTGTATACACCTAAAAATGGTCACATCACAATAGTCTGGTAATTAATTAAATATTTTTAATATTTAATTAAATCTTTGAATTCAATCTACGTATAAATAAATCTAAATAATTTATTTATATTGTTCATTCTTTCATTTCGATTAAATAAATAAGTTTATTTAATCACTTTTCTTATCAATTTCTTAATTAATTAAATAAACGTTACGATTTATTTATATTAATTATCATATAATCTTGGCTTGAATATTTTATTCAAATAAAGATTAAATATTCTTCTCTTCTAAATCTTCCAAATTCTATTCACAATTAAATATTCCAAATATTTAATTAAATCCTCTAAAGTCCATTCACAATTAAATATTCCAAATATTTAATTAAATTTTCTAAAGTCCATTCACAATTAAATATTCTAAATATTTAATTAAATTTTCTAAAGTCTATTCGCAATTAAATATTCTAAATATTTAATTAAGTTTTCTATAGTCCTAAAATCAAAAATCAAACTCACATGAAATTAAATTTATTTAATTTGGATTATCTTCAACAACCGTGAAACAAACTTCAAAACAAAAAATTAATTTCTCTGTTTTTGAGCAAAGTTGTTCCCGTGGGTTGAAGACAAACCTCCATTCTTCTCTCCAACCTCCCAACATCTTCCATCTTCCTCTCAACCTCTCCATCTCTCAACATTCAAAATTACCAGACAATCTCACAACCATTGATCTTTGCCAGCCAGGCTCTTGCCTGCAAAAATTTATAAAAGGGATTGCCGGGTCTCTGAAAAGAAGAGAAGCTTTCATACAGGAAAACTATAGTCAATCATCTTTCCAGCATCCATAGCCTCTAAAATCATAGCATAGCATAGCTTAGCATATTAGCAATCCATATCATGGCCTATCATCCTCATATCATAGCTTCAATAGCATTCATAATCCACAGCCCCTGTGCATATCCGTATATCAACATTTCCACTCCACCAGCATATAGAATAGAGAAGTATTCTCCCTTTGCATACTCGTTCTACAGATTGCCATTCTGAGAAGCTTTGCTTACACAATCTGAGAGCAGCAGCTTCAAGCAAATCACTGGAGATAGAGGACAATGGAACGATTTTGAAGAAGCTCTGTTTGATTTATTTGATTTCAATTCTATTTAGCTTTTCTTTAGTTTAATGTTGCATTGGTGTGTTTTTGTTATCTTATTTTGATACTAACATTTCCCACACACATGAACAATAGGAGATTGCACACAAAGAGAGGGGAATAAAAGGAAGGGATACAACTAGGATACATAGTGAAAGCATGAAGGCATGAGATTTGGAGGGGTGACGAAGTCTCTTAAAGAAACATGGTCTTAGGGAATGCAAGGATTGCAAGATTCCCACAACAAATTCGTTGAAAAGACCATAAATTTTCTTAGCATCCTCTAGAATTTTAGGTTAGTTGCATCCGTTTTATTCCATCGTCACTTATATTTATTTCCACAGTTAATTCATGGTTTCAAGTGATTTCATTGATCCTATTCTTTTATGGCTCATATCTATTTAAATGGTTTATTGCCACTCATGTTGTTCACAACTTCAAGTGGGTTCCATTTGGTTCAGTCCTCATCATCCATATCTATTTTAATGTTTAAATACCGTTGTTAGTACAAAATTTAGGAGGGCACCATTGATTTTATTTTCGTCATGCATATTTGTTTAAACACTTTAGTCATTGTTTAGTTGAGGATTTTAAATGGTTTGCATTGGTTTTATTCCTTATCATCCATATTTGTTTAAAAGTTTTAAGGAACCATTATAGTTTTTGTAAGCTTACCTTGGCATAGGGCTAAGTGAAAACAACTAGTAATGGGAAGGATAGCATTATATAAGCTATTACATGATACTCCAAGTGAGATGATTGGATAACATTTGTAGAGTATGTTGTTGGTGAAGGTAAATGTGATCCAAGAGAATTATTAGATGCTTACACATCTATGTAAAATGATATTTTATTTATTAATTGGAGTTAATGATATAAGCTAGGACAATAGTATGAACTGGGAAATAGATATTATTAATTCAATATTTGGCTTGTGGTTGTATAATATTGTAAATGATAACTTCATATAGTGGTACAACAACCACACTTCACTAAACATATCTTTAATGTTGCAACTTGGTAATTTTGGTAGTCTGTTGATATTGTAGTAAAGGATTTATATGATTATAAAATGTTTGTTGGCCCCTTAAAAATGAAAACCTTTATATTGGACCCATTAGGTGATTTTGAAGGGTATTATAAGTTTTATTCAATAGAAGTATGATTTTGAAGGGTATTATAAGTTTTATTCAATAGTAGTATGATTTTGTAATACTTGGGAGACAATTGCCTCTTCATTTGATGATGTTGTTAAGATTGAGTTAACAAACAAACCATTGCAATCATATAGTATAGCATCTCCTGATATCTTATCATTGACCATGAAGAACATAATCAATTATAAGTGGTCAGTGTAAATATTATATAGTCAAGGAACTCTACACTAATATAAGAATATTGGTTTTGCATCTAGTTATAAATTTTGAATGTAGCAATTATGATTAGAATAACGTAATTTTGAGTACTAGAGAAGAATGCTTCCTTATAGTTGAATAAGATGCTACAATTTTACAATGTATTTATCTTGAAGACAATTCTAAGGACTAAAATAATCGTCCATTACCATGATTAATAGCAATAGTTATAGGACAATGATATATGATATGAAGTCTTGTTTCATAAATCTAAGCATAAGATCAATGAATGGAGTTTTAAACACTAGTCTCATGTGTTTAGAAATTATATATTAAAGAACATTGCATGCAATGGTTTGGTAGCTTGGCATGTTTTGTTCCAAATCCAAAGGATGTTATAATATAGCATGATTATGATATTTGATATCATTGAATTATATTAGAGTAGGACATCACTTGGAGCCATATTGGGCCTTTGCATAATTGTTGCATTATGAAGATATTATGATTATTGTCTTGTGATTTGATATGACTAGATTTATTTTATGTTGAATATGGTGTTAGGCATTAATAGATGTAGCATTTCACATAGAGCCACAAGGGCCAATAGAGTCAAGACCAAAAAAGCATCAAAAAACACAAAGCCAAAAAATAGAAACAACGGACTACCAGCAGACGGACAAACATCAAACCAACAATAGACTACCTGGCATCACCCCAATTCTTAGATAGGAGATGGACAACATCATCTCCAACCCACTCTTGACGGTCTTTAGTCTTTTTCATGTCCATCTCATCTTTCATAACCGCCGATAGGGTACTATTGTGTACTATGTTGGGGTATATGGGAGTAATAGTTTTTTCAAGTTTGGGAAATCATTAGACATAATAATGTTGGTCAACTAAGTATGAGAAATTGGGCATATGTCCTTAGGACAATTATATCCTAGAATCCTATTGTAGCCTTTCGTCCCTAGCAAAAAGGTGTAGATGTGTTAAAACAAACTAGTCTAACTCTTTTTCTATCCTAATAGGAATATGTGAGGAATTTAATTGGAGATTACTTCGACAATCTAAGTAGTTTGAGTTATATGATAATGGTCACAATATGACCATGCAAACAAAGATAATTGCTTGCTGGTGTGTAATCATCCTAGCCTATGTGTGAATGAGAGGAACCTATAAGAGATTTGGGAAGTTCAATTTGAATTATGAATAATAATGGGAGGAGTTGATTTGAGACCTGAATATCCTTAAAAGGAAGTGTTATAGCACACATTGCTAAATTGTGAGCTTACTTATGTTTTTCTATCTACTATTTAGTGTTAATTATTGAGGGGAATCTTTAACAAAACCTTGGTTATGGGAACTTGTGTGAATGTGTCCTTTGAGATACCTGGCAAGAATATCTACATGTGACTTCAATCCCCTTTGAAAGTGGGTATTTAGGTAATCCTTGGACAAAGGATGCCCTTGTGATCTCAAGTCCGTAGGGGACGGTTTAGGGAGATAACTCCAAGGTTTGGGGTTGTTTTTGATAAGATAAGCAACATTTACAGGGTGTTGTACCCTTTACATAGAAATCCCAAAGGGCCAAAAAAGAAGCTAGTTCAAACCAGCAATGAACTAGGAAAAGAGGATAGACCACACATAGAAACAACTGACAGATAGCCGTCGAAACACAGACTAGGATTAGACAACCCCAAAATATGAGGGGACCAATCTGACTCCCTTAACCCTAGGCCATGAAGTAGCGACAGATCAAGGGAGTCCCTTCTTCTTTCTTAGTACAATAGACCAGGAAGACTCAAAATCTAAGTCCATAGAGCGAGGCGAGAGAATCATATCAACCAAAGCCACCAAGGGCAAAGAGCCACCACACAGCGGGGGAGATGACAGCGCAGGGGAGGAAACAGGATCAAACGAAGGACCATCAGAGGCAATCAATGATCTTCAAGCAGGCTCATACAGAACAACGTCACTAGATCAAGTCAACAATGGCTCCATAGAAAGAGCCAAAAGAGGAGTAGACATAGGTTCCCAAGAAGAAATAGGGTTATCCTTGATAGAAGAAACTTTTGAAGGAGGAGAACCCACCATGGGGTGATCCGAGAGAGCATCCTTCCACCAAGTAGCAACACCCTTGCAGTGGGCTTGTGGGAAAGTAGAGGCCAAATGACCCACGAAGAAGCATCTCCGACACCGAAAGGGGAGACCCTCATAGTCCAAGAGCTGCTTCCAAGGTCTTTCCTCCACCAATAAGAAAACATCACCATGGAGAGGCTTGGAGATGTCCAAATCAACTAAAATACATGCTACCATAGTATGCCCAAGCTCTCAAGTCATAGAGTACAACATTAAAAAGCATCCAATGGAGTTGCCGATAGCTTCATAACATGAATCCTCCCAAAACTGGAGAGGGAGATTCGGTAGACGGACCTAAATAGGTCTTGTGTTTAACGACTCTGTGAGGGGATTGAAAGAT
This sequence comes from Sequoia sempervirens, assembly GCA_007258455.2. Lineage (NCBI taxonomy): Eukaryota > Viridiplantae > Streptophyta > Pinopsida > Cupressales > Cupressaceae > Sequoia > Sequoia sempervirens. Next base: position 70,055 of record VDFB02351591.1, read on the forward strand.
CGAGACCAAGGCCGGATGGACAGAGAATGAAACCCCCACATCCACCCCCTGTCTAGCACACAGTCTTGCTCCACGGAGGAGGCAAAGGTTGCTAAAAAGAAACCCCTAGCACTGGGATAGAGCTCAATCTGCCTAGAGACCACTGGCTTCCAGGAGGTGGAAACCTAGTTATGGAGATTAGGAAGGGAGGGCCATAGGCCACTAAACTTGTAGACCACCTCCTACTTCAAATAGTAATCCTCGTTCTCAACAACTTTAGGTCCATAGACCACAAGGGAATCCCTAGCACAGGGCAAAGGATGAACATGGTATTGAGCAAGAGGCCACTCGCCCCCTTTAGCAGCTTTGGAGAAGGACTTCACCTGGCTTGAAGAACCCCCAACAACCGGAGTAGGAGGAGGAACAATCCTTCGCTCAACAAAATTAGGGATAGAACCCTCAACACGCGCAACATCACTAGACGGAACAGGGCCCCTGTCCACACCATCCTTCACAACATTAGCCGTAGCCACAACCATGTCTGGTGACCACCTAGGAGGGCCGACCCCAAACACAGAACGAGCAACGTTGTCGTATCCACACAAACCTCGCCCAACCGCAATAGCTTGAGACCCGCACACCACACCAGAGTGCACTTTAATGACCAGAGTAGAGAGGACAAACCCTTGTAGAGCCCTATCGACATTCACAGTAGAGATCAAAGGAGACAAGCCTGTTGGCTCCCACCCAACACCATCATTCAAAAAATCACTCCAGCCCATTCGTAGCAGAAAAAATATATAAGGTTTTCGGTTGTTAAATTGTTCAACCTTCCCTCTTTAGTAGACTTCAATTTGAGGTTGAAAATTGTATTAGATGTTTATGAATAAGTTAAGAAAAATTTATAACTCGTACCTAATAATGATTGGGTTAATAGGATCTAAGAGAGTGCATAACGAGAATTCTTATTGGTTACAAATGATCCACTTGTTGTAGCTATGTGCCTAATTTTGGGTAGAGATTGGGATGTTATTTCTTAAGATTGTCTATACCATATGTAGGAAAAAACTATAAGTATTATTAAGGTTGGATATTTTTTCCCTTGTATCTATCCAATAAATAATGTGTTTTTGAAGAGTGTGTTCTAGTTAACAATCTGAATGAAATGAGTGGATTTGACTATTTTATAGTTGGTATTTGTTTGTGTAAATGTTGAGTAGACTCCATCTTGTGTGGGTTAAATGTGATTCTTATGTGTGTGAAATTCAAATTCAGACCTATAGGACTATGTATAGGCTCTTGAATCATTTGATTATGATATACATATCTAGGTCCACTTGACTAATACTGTTGGAGTAATTAGGACATCACTTGATAATTAATTAATTATTAAGTCTCTTATTAATTTAAACACTTAAGCTAAACTTATGAGTACTTTTTAATTATTAGATTGGGCTAAATATAGGTCAAGTTGTCTCATTGCATGAGATTAAGACACTCGTCACAATCTAATCAAATCTTCATCTAGGATTTTCTTTTTTATGCTTTTATAAGCATTCACCTTCATTGTAATCATAATCCATGTATTCCAGGTATTCATTATTCAATACAAAAGGCATATCAGATGCTTATGTGGATCAATCTTTTCTCTCTTGGTTGCATAGCAAATCAATTGCTTTGATCTCTTATTTGTGATAGGCATTTTGGTTACAGGTGATTATTGGGAACTATGGGGTTCACTATCAACTCCAACATGGTATTAGAGTACCAGATCAACGACTTGTTCAAATTTTGAAAGATCTGACCTTGAGAGAAAAATCAACTCATCCTAGGGTGAAATAGGCATCACCGTTGAGTTTAGAATGACTAAAAAACATAAGGATCATCTGTCCAAACATCCAGATTGGAAAAGTTGCAAAAAATATATTTTTTAAGGGCACACAAATCTAGGCACAAATTTCCCAGATTTTCCATTAGCTCCCTAATCGGGTGCAAATCAGTGATTCCTATTTTCTGGTTTCTTCTTATTTTTTCTAGAAATAAAAAAATCTTTGGTTTTGTTCATTTTTTTTAGAAAATTATTTAATAAAAAACAATCAATTTGATTTTCAAATAAACTAAAAAAACAAAAAAATCTTTTGAAAAAATTAAAAATATATATATATTTTTGTTTTTTTAGAAATAAAAAAAGCAAAGAAAAAGTGAGGGTGCATTTTTTTTGGGCAAGGTACCTCTTGTATCCTATTGCAAACTTGTCATAATTTACACAACAAAGGCTAGTGATAGTCAATTGATGACCCTTTACAACCATCGATGGCTTCCCTACCACTACAACGACAATTGAGTACATCGTTGGCGCCATTAAATCAGCTAGTGCTCGTCCAAAATTTGATAGTGACCAAAAAATCAATAATGACCAACTGAAAACCGGCCAATGCCCTCCGACAACCACCCGTTGAATATTCCAGGCATACATAGGCATATACTAGCAAAATTACACTTTTCAGGTAGACAAATATTGTTTACGACTAGTGGAGAATATTTCGTCACTGACATCGACATGACATCATCATACGAACTCTCTAAGCCCTCTCCTAGCCCCAATTTTCCCTAAAAGAGTGAATGTTTTCTTTTTGGCATAACTTGGGCATATAGTGTCTAAATCAAGCAAATGAGATATCAATGGAAAGTTGGTTCTAAGCACTTTCCAATGGTGTCGGTCTCATTATCAGATTTTTCTTTTGGTTTATTTTATTATCAGTCAAAGTCAAATCTTCATTTTTCACTCCCGAGCTCATAAATTTTCACCTCTATCTTTGATTTTTGCGATTCTAGCAGCATTGGAAAGGTATTTTAGAGCTATTCAGATCGATTCATGCACATTTTTCGTAATTTATCCCAGGTACATTTTATTCAATTTTTTGCGATTTCACATTTCTGTCAATTACTTGGATGTCTTGGCACCTAGAAAAGATCTGTTTGCATGTAATGACTTCATTTGATTTGCCTTACATGTACTGAGGTTATTAGTGTCTAATTATTTTATTTGAGGAATTATCATGGGTTTTTAAGTTCATCCTTTTGTGGTCATGTTGACAAAGGATAACTATGAGTCTTGGCGAAACAACATCTTGACACATGTTAAGTGGCTTGATATTTTTCCTTATCTTTATGGACTCATGCCTACACCAAACACACTAGGGAGTTATTTAGCATGGGGTACTATCAGTGATCATGTTTGTTTTAGTGTTGATCTTGACACTATGTGTGTTGTATCAAACATTGATTATCCCCACACACTTTGGACTCATCTTTGGGAGATCCATGGAGACCCTCATACCTCTCCATACCCAAAGGATCCTATTGTAGATTGTCTCATCCCTCTTGCAAATGTAGATTTCTTACCTTTGATGATGATACTTTAGAGGAGCTTGAGTATATCATAGGTCTTGCATGTTTTGATGGTTCAACGACTTGTCTTCATGTTCCCACTCTTCAAATTGAGACTTCATCACCATCTTTTGTTTTTCTTGATCAACTTGGCATCACCACACTTTGGCCCCTATTACTTCAGTGTAGCAAGACATTTCTCTTCTTCCAAACATAACTACTTGGGATTCGTATCTTGCATACATATCATACTTGTTTGTAGAGTACTATATTACAGATTTGGAGGATTACTTTGAGGAAATTCATCTCCTCTTCGTTGAAAACTACATTATCACTGTTGGCCCACCATCTTCATCGTCTTTGCATCTTGTTCTACATCAATCTTCACCAATTTCTAGATTAACATCATCTCTTTTTGAGATGTGGACACTTGAGCACTTTTTAGAAGCACACATCATTTGGATTTGGATTCTTGATTCACCCATCTTTTTGGATTGCCTTCTAGAATCACCAATGGATCTTTTTGTTCCTAAGGGGAGAAATGTTTTTTGCAGGCAATGGATCATATTCTGTCTTTATCATTGGCACAAGAGCTTCTTCTTTTTGTGGTGAATCATATCCTCATTTTCTCTCTCCTATTGGGGGACATCGGTTGTACTTGTGTGATAGAAATAGTCCTTGGGGAGTCATATTGATTCCTTCTATCATTTTTTCACTACTGCAATCATTTATTTTTCTCTCTTTTGGAGAGGAGTTTTTCCCATGTGGTTTTCTCATTTTCTTTGGTTATGAGAGACTTAATTTGTTTGTACATGGGTACCTCATTAGGCCTTGTAGTAAGAACCCATCCATGCATCCATCATTGCATTCTACTTCAAGATTTTTTTACTTCTCCCTAAGTTGATCTTAAGGGAGGGTGTTGGAGTAATTAGGACATTACTTGATAATTAATTAATTATTAAGTCCCTTATTACTTTATTCACTTAAGGTAAAATTAGGAGTGCTTTTTTATTATTAGATTGGGCTAAATATAGGTCAAGTTGTCTCATTGCACAAGATTAATACACTTGTCACAATCTAATCAAATTTTCATCTAAGGTTTGCTTTTTCAATACTTTTATAAGCAAGTCACCTTCATTGTAATCATAATTCATATAACCCAAGTATTCATTATTCAATACAAAAGGCATATAAGATGCTTGTGTGGATCAATTATTTCTCTCTTGGTTGCACAAAAAATCAATTGCTTTGATCTCTTGTTTGTGATAGTCATTTTGGTTATAGGTGATTAATGGGAATTGTGGGGTTCACTATCAACTCTAACAAATACTTGTGAATCCATGTTATTTGTAGATTATTATGTGTGCAACGTTTTTCCTACTTAACTACACAAGTGCAAATCAAATGCAAAGAAGGAAACAATACAACACCTCAAGATTAGTCTAGTTGAATCTTAGCAAGAACAAATAAGAAAACAAACACAAATTATACCTTGCCAAGATTGATGAAGTGGTTGGCCCTTTGTTGAGTTGATTTGTATGCTCCTTTGACAAGATGATAGCATGCAATCTATACTAAAATGATTGTGTTGACACGATGAATGCAACGGATGTGCTTGAAAGTGAGTATGGATGCAAATATGAAAGCTTCAATGCTGCAACAATGGTGGATTTGGATGCTTGAAGGCTAAGTGTGAGAGAATGCAATTGTGTAAGTGATGTGTTGAATGAAATTGTGAAATTGGCTAAGTATTTAGCCAATTTGGAGAAAGTGAAATGAATGGATAGGATTAATCCTGGTAGGTTTGGAGATCAATGGTTGAGATGTCATGAGACATCTCAACACATGGTGGAGACATGTGGCAGGCTAGGTGGAAAGGGTGAAATGATGTGGTGATGTGGTGGTTCCTATGTGGAGGTACTTTCAAGTACCTTGGGGAGAAGAAAAAGGCTTGACTTGTCCTATCTTTCCCAAATGATGGAAGGATGTGACAAACCAAAATCCTTCTAGATTTTGGAAAAGGGCATTGGGAAGAACAAGGGGAATTAAAAATTCCCCTTGTAAGGACATTGGGATATGGGGGGAGGAATTAAAAATTATCTTTTAATTCCTCCAAGGATATGGGAAGGATAAAGTGGAATTTAAAATTCCACATGGGATACTTGAATGAATAAATGGAATAAAAAATTCCAAGTTGGCATGTTGGGAAGATAAAAAGGAATTAAAAATTCTTTGGGGGATGGGGATAGCTTCTCCAAAAGGAGAAAGCATTTAAGAAGGTTGACTTAAGTACTCATGCCATAATTAGCAAGAGACCTAGGTTAGGGATTAATTAACCATGATTAGTGGTTGTGCAAATGATTAGGTAGGTTAATGATATGATTAGAAGCAAGTGGAAAATTAAGGAGGATGCGACACTAATCACAGTTAGTGGTGTGCACATCCTAATCACAGGTTGAATAAGTTAACCTGGATTAAGGAAGAATTATGGAGGATAGTGACATGTGGAGAGAGAAAAAGGATGAATTAAAAATGATTTAATTCATGTGAGCCAAATGACCAAATTAAATAAATTAGTCCATTTATTTAATTTGGAGAGGAAAGGTGTAAAGTATTTAATTAAATAATTAAACACTTTAGGGAATGTTAGGAATAGGATAAATATTAATCAATGATGAATTATTTAATTAATATGGATATGCAAGAGAGATAGGAGAATATAAGGATAAATTTGACCATATGGGAGTGACCAAATTTAACTATCTACATTTTACCCCTCTTTGAAATGTCGTTAAAATAATGATGTTTCAAAGAAAAATAAAATATAGACAACTCAATGGAAGAAAAAGGCCACAGGATGCCCTAGTATGACAGGAAAAATGATAGGGAGGAAAATGAAGAAAATATGAAGGGTTATGCCCCCTTGAGAGGGAAGACGGGGAAAAAGGGGCCCCGAACGGTGTCTCAATAGGAAGAAAAGGATGGTACCATGAAGATGACAATGAAAAATGGGGAAAACAACTTTTGAATGAAGGAAAACAGACGAATGGGGTGCAAATGGCATCCAAATGAAGAAATTAGGTTAAAAAAATTTCAAAATGGGGGTAAAAAGGTGGTATAAATAGTAATTTAGAAAATTACTATGCACTTTTGACTTTTGTGCACACGTGTCATCGAACGAGTTTGAGAGAAAAATGGCAGGCAATGGAGACATCGTACACCGTTGTGATGCAGTTCGAGAGTACTACTAGGAGGGTATTGTTCCTTGATAGGTACACCTCGAAAACCAAACTTCATGATTTCATTTGAAACATGTTTTTTTGATTTTTGTACATGAGGGTAGGTTAGGTGAGAGCATAATTTCCCATGTAGAGGTGAATTTTCCTATCTAGGGCGATGCATTCGCCCTTGTAGCTCATGGGAAAATGCGTAGGTAAGGAGGGTCAATCGTGTGTTTGCATGGGTAGACATTCAATGAAAGGAGTGATTGCGCAATCACCCCAAAAATGGGATGGGCAATCATGTACATGAGCGAATCTGCCTATAAAGAGGCAAATTCGCCTGAGAAGGGAAATGGGCGAGTGTGTGTCTACATAGGTGGATTCACACTCGCCTTTGGGGGAAAGGGGCAAAACTGCATTTGAATGGCGGATAGGAAAATCCACAACCTCATAGGGGTGGTTCCATAACCAGGCCTTAGGGGTGATTGCGCTTCGCATAGGGGAAAATGCACATAAAGAGGGATGAGCGATTGCACTGTGCATAAGGGCGATTGTGCAAAAGGGGAGTTAGGAAGAAAAATACAAAGTTTAGAAGAAGGTTTGATAGACGAGGTTGCATGGATGTAGGGAATAGGGAGCTTACGGATGAGGGAGTGTCACTCAACCACATTTACCACAAAGGGATTCATACACAAGGATTATGACACCCTAGAGAGGGTAGGGCTATTGCACATGCCGTTATTCCTAGCAATTCGAGCCCACTGACCTCTATTGATGGAATTGATCAAGCGATGGAGCTCAAAGACTTGCACCTTCCTCCTCCCGATGGGGGAGTTGATAGTGACCTTGGAGGACATATGAAGGTGATGAGAGCATCATAATACTTTCATTTAAAGCATTTTATGTTTAAAAGACTTGTTATTTTTGTTAATTGACATGACTTGCGGTAGATTATAGATTAACACATTTACTTATTTTGCTTTAAGTTTAGCTAAATTAGTGGATATATTTGGAGTAATGGTTTATGTTAATTGCATTACTTTATGATGATATTTGTTGAGATAATTATGTTGCGTTGATCTTTTACTACCATAAATGTTATCCTTTTCTTAAGGGTTTTGAACAGGGTATTTTAAAAGATTGATGATGTGGTTAAACTCTCTGTTTAATCATGATGGATGAATACACCATAGATGGGCCCTGCTGGATGATGAGTCACTCAAGTCCGAATCAACTTCTTTATAAGTCGGTTATGGAACTTCTACTTCCAACTCCAATCTGGCATAGTTCTCCTTAGTCTAGTTTTAGTTTTGTTTTAGTTTGTTTGTAATGTTTAGCTCGATCGCCTTAAGTCTTGGAAATTAATGCCATGTTAGAAGCTAATAAGGATATTATTATAAATATCCATGTTTCGGTTTTAGTTAGAAGTTAGATAATTTTCAATTAGATTTCTGTAATTCAACAACAATACTTTGTTTTGCATTGTACTTTTGATCAATGGAAATGAAAGCAAGAAGTTAATTCAATCACTGTGTTAAGGGATCTTACCTGAGGAAGAGCAGGGCCTGCTCAACCTTCAGAATGATCTTGTGTTGGTATTTTTGTTAAGTTATGCTATTTCTGATTCATTCGTATTAAAATATGAAGTAGATGTTAATTCTAAATTGTTAAGTTGTTAAATCATTTTCTGACTTAGTGAATGATAAATCTAGATAGTTACTTCTGCTCGAATTATCTTTCAAGTTTCAATTTATTATGGTTAGATTAAGTTGTTAGAATCATTATAAGGTTTATCAGATTAATCAGATTTAGATGTTGTTTGAAGTAGTTAAATTTAGTGTTTATTTATTGAGTTTCATTAGAAGCGATGATAGGAACTTATGGGAAGATGAAGTTGGAGTTTGTTGAAAATCTGTTCATGGAGATTAGTCTTTATGTTTTCTAGAATAATCGTCATTTCTCTGTATTTCATTTCAGCTCTTAAATTAGTGTTTAAATTCTAGCAATTAATTATGGATTTCTTTTAGAGCAAAATATAATTAATTTGGATTCCATGTTTTAGATTAAGGGTTAAAATAATCATTAGTTGTCTCCATGAATTGGTCTAAATCAAGTTCAATAAAGTAAAAAATAAGTCAGTAGGATTTTAAATTAGAAAATAAGATAGAATTAAACCTTAGGAATCAGTCGCTACAGTTCAGCTCCTGAGAGCTCTTAACAGCTCCTGAAATAGGAAAAACGATACTTGAAGTCGCTGTTTATAGTGCAAACCCCCCCCCCCCCAAATAATTCGTGACAACTATCGTTATTGCATATTGCTCTGAGACACACTTGGTTCGATATATAATTGATTAAATGATGCAAGTTGTGGCATCAACGACCTTGCCCATCATTTTTGGCACCGTTGCCGGGGATTAAAAAAAGATCTGGCTATTTAGTGTGAAGCCTTAGTGTTGATAAGGAAGAAATATCTGAATTGTGGATTAGACAAAACAAAGACCAACTAGGAAGGTTTCTTCCATGAAATGTTGATTTTTGAAGAATTATTGATTTTGATCAGGAACAAGACGTTCAACAATACCAAATTGAAAATCAAGAAAATAATCAGGTACAACCAATTGAAAATCAAGAAGAAAACATAAATCCATTTCCAAGAGAAGAAATGGGTGACCAACCAGTATGCCCCCTAGCAAATAGGACCTTTTCAAATCCTATCAATCTTGAAAGACAACTTGATGAACCTCCTATGAAGAACATTTCACTCTCGCTTCTACCTACCTTTAGGGGAAAGACTGCAGAGGACCCTGATCAATTCCTATTTGAATTTAAAATTTTATGCCAAACCTATGATTATGCAATAGATAATCAGAAGTTAAAGTTGTTTCCTTCTACAACTTTGAAAGAATCAACTTTAAGATGGTTCATGGGTTTAGGATCAGGAACGATTAGAACTTGGTAGCAAATGGAAACCAAATTCTTGGACAAATACCAAGATTATTTTCAAGTAAGGGATAAGGAGGAGGAATTTTTTTGAATGAGGCAATTAGAGGACAAAAGTCTGGAAGACTATGCTGATAGGTTCCAATTTGTGCATTAGAGGTGTACTAATGGGTTGGATAATGAAATTAGCAAAACAATTTTCTTGAGAGGGATCAAAGATGAGTCAAGAGAGTCCTTGAATTTAATGGGAAAGGGAGACATTAACAAACTTTCTTTGGATGACATTGTGGAAATTTGTAGGAACTACTCTAGAACTAGGGTGGGGACTAGAAACTCTAGAAGAAACAAGACTCATACCACTAATGTATCAGAGGTAATGGAGGAATTAGCGAACATGAAGACTGATCTGCTTCTGCATCTCAACATGCAAGGAGATAAGAAGAGCACTGAACCATTGTCAATTTATTGCTCCAAATGTAGGGGAAAGCACCTTTTGAGGGAATGTCCATTAAATTAGGTTGAAATCTGTGAGATTTGTGAAAAAACACACCCAACCAGTTCCTGTACTCTTTTAGTAGGGATAAAAAGCAATCTCAAGAAACCATCAGTGGTCAAAGGAGAGCTTAATTATGTCGGCCAAAGGCCTCAAAACCAAGGGTATAATGCAAATCAAAGATAATATGGTTCTCAATCAAACTGGAATCAAAACCCACGGTAGAACCAAAACCAATGGACACCCCAATATCAGCCACAATCACCACCTACATATTGGGGACAACCTGAATGGATAAATCCCCAATGGAACCAATCATAGTGGCAAGCTAACCAACATCCACAGTGGCAAGCCAATCAACCCTCATGGCAACAAAATCAAAACCAATTCCAACCATACCAAAATCAGGGACAAAAATGCCCCTAGGGACAAATGCCTCCAACACTTAATGCCCCTAATGCTCCCAATGATCAAGTGAACCAACCTCAACTGCTAGCTCAACTTTTTGCCAATCTAAGAAACACATGTACTAATGCAAACCCCCCTAATGTGAATGTTATTGATGTTAATGACATACAATTAAGAAATCAAACTATGCAAACTACGCTAGCAGAGAAAATTCAAGAAAGAGGGGAAGAAAATGAAAATTCAACTGAAAAAAAAAACCTTGAAGGAAGAACAAACTGTCATTCAAGCTCCCTATCTTGAGAGACTAAAGGAAGAGAAAACCACTCCTGAAATCTCTCCACCTAATTACATGAATGTAGTCGATTCTCAACTTCTTAGAGAGTTGAAAAAGATTAACATTGAGATACCACTGTTACAGGCAATTAAAGATATACCAGAGATAAATTAGTTAGTTAAATCCTGGTATATGATAACTCCAAGGTTTGCTTGCACTAAACAACAAGAATACCTTACTCTGCCTTCCACCATGAACCTACTAATTTCTAGGCTTTGTTTTGGCTTAGATCATTAACTAAACCTTGCTTCAACTTTGTTCCAAGAGTTTCAATCCTTGTGCATTAACCTTGGAGAACAAACACCTCTTGAACTTGCAACTTCTCTCTCAACACCTAGAAGAGTCTAGATGCCAACTTCACCATCTTGCTTGAACTACTTGTAGGGGAGTAGGAAACACTATCTCCTTGCATTTCAACTTCATTTGAATTCATCTTGGAGGTTCTTTAACTCTCACTTCACCCGATTTCAAAATTTTGCTGTGAGGAGGCCTAGTTTCTACTAGCCCTTACCAGTCCCTTTTCAGATTCTCTTGTTCAAATTTGACAAACAACATAGAAAATAAATTTCACTTTCTGACACCCTTTTCAGAGTTTTAAATCTTTCTCAGGATTCCAGATCCCTACCTAATCCGTACAGGGGCTTCCAATAATCAAGTTCTATTAGGGCTAATAGGCCTAATTCTTAGGGTTTCCAAATTCTACTACTAATATCTCCTTCAAATGGCTTAGTCAAGCTTCAATCCTTTTGTCTTCTTTGGGTTAGGTCATTTCACACCTGGAACTGTACTTTTTCATACAGTGGTACCTTCCCCTGTTTGTTCTCTTCACTTTTCCTCTCTCAAACTCCTAACCATGCATTCCTAGCTCGCCTAGGGTTTGAGATCAAAAATTCTTGCTTGGCCCTTTGACACTCCTATCTCTAAATATTTACAAACATGTGGCTCCCCTTCCATACCCTACTAATCTCAGGAAGAACCCGATGAAAGAGTTTATGGGGGAGCCATTTTAAGACTCACTGCTCAAAATTACAATGAAAACCCTGCTAAACTCTAATCTATACATTCAAAACAACAAATCTATACTAAGTAACCTTAACACCAAATGAAATAGGCTCTAAACTATTCAAAGAACACCAAAACAATGCTAAAACAGAGCATATATGACACTAAATATCACTGTTATCTGAAAACACACGGGGTTTGCAGAAAACACAAAAAAATGCCCAAACTGTCTTCTATTCTTTCTCCAAAAGCTTTGATTACAATGCAAAAACTAACTATTGATTGCTATCTCCGAGCCATCCTTCACATTAGAGATGCCTTTCCCATGTTTCAAGGGCAGTGGGTCGAGCACTTACTCCTAATTTCAAGGGAATCCAAGACAACAAGTTTGCATGCAACTCCACAATTGTTCTCATGAAACTTTCACAACAACTTCTTGCAACTTTCACTAAGTTATGATCCTAAATTTTAGGACCTCAATCTCCTTGATCTCGAGCCAACAACTCCCTTAACCATTCTTTGGCAACTTCTAACAATAATCATGCGTTTAGAACACATTTAAGGCTCTCATTCTAATCCTAAGCTGTCCAAAGCTAAAAGAAACAACATTTAACAACATAATAACTAGGATGATATTAATCCTAATGATTAACTCATCACACTCCACCAAGAACTTCTAAGGTACAAAGAAAATACACAAACATATTAACACCTTGATTTGGCCAAGATCAGGTACAAGCCAAAAATTGAGCAAACCAAATTGGGGTTTAGCCTAGGTGCTCCTGCACCATCCTCCCCAGAACATAAAATTCAATCCACCCTTGGATTGAGCAAGTTGAGATCAATCCCCAACTTTTTGAACTCTGCCTCCTTGATCCATACTGCATCAACTTCAGGTTGTCCTTGTCTTTGGATCAGATGTTCTTTGTACTCCTTGGTTCTTGTTCTCTTGTAGACCCTGGTATCCAAGATCTTATCAGCTTGTTTGACTGTGACAATAGGCAATTTAAGTTCTTCTACATCTTGATTGACTTCATGGAAGGTCTGATCCAAGTTTAAGGGTGGTCCTTTGTAGTGTACAAGATCTGCAACATTAAAAATAGGGGACAGTCCACTGTCATCTGGTAATTGTTCCTTGAAAGCATTACTTCCATACTTCTCCAAGATAGGACAGGGACCTATCCTCTTCATTTGCAACTTATGAGGAACTCCTTTCTGCAGTCTAGCCTTGTTCAAATGCACCATCACTAAGTCACCAACATTAAAGTGAACTTCTTTCCTATGCTCATCCACCTTAGTTTTATGTTTCATAGTATTTTCTGCCAAGGTTTTTCTGACTATCTCATGAATCTCCTGCACTGCACAAGCAAAGTCATCAGCATATCCACTTCCCTTGATTCCATCTTTCAACTCTCTCAGCTCATAAACACCTCTAGGATGTAAACCATAAAAAATTTCAAAGGGACTCTTCCCTGTTGACCTATTGACAATATCATTATAAGCATATTCAGCTTGCCCAATAATCTGATCCCATTGTTGACCATACTCCTTGTTCAAACATCTCAAGAGATTCCCAAGTGTCCTATTCACAACTTCAGTCTGACCATCAGTTTGGGGATGGTATGCAGATCCAAAGGACAAATTGGTGCCCATTCTTTGCCAAAGAGTCTTCCAAAAGTGACTCATAAACTTAGTATCTCTGTCTGATACAGTGCTGATTGGTAAGCCATGAATCCTTACTATCTCCTTAAAGAAAAGAGAGGCTATTTGACTGGTATCATTAGTTTTTTTGCAGGGCACAAAGTGAGCCATTTTGCTGAATCTGTCCACAACCAAATAAACACTGTCCATACCTTGCTTTGTCTTGGGTAACCCAACTACAAAGTCCATGCTCAAGCATTCCCATGGCCTAGAAGGGATAGGTAGTGGCTGGTATAGGCCTGCATTTGAGGAAGTGCCCTTGGCCTTTTGACATACCACACAACTCTCCACACACCTTCTGACATCTAAGTTCATTCTTGGCCAAAAGTAAAATCTTTGAACCAGTTCTTGAGTTTTGGTGATCCCAAAATGACCACTCAATGCACCATTATGCTTTTCTTGTATCAAGTTTTCCCTAATAGAACCTCTAGGAACACAAAGCTGATTTCCTTTCAACAAAAGATCACTTTGCAAGGTATATTCAACATATTTGCTATGGAAATGATTCTTGTACTCAAGACATACCTTATAAATATTTGCAAAGTCTTCATCATCTGCATATAGATCTTTGAAATGATCTATCCCCATGCTCTTCAACTGAATTTCATGAATTGTGAGGACTCTTCTGCTCAAGGCATCAGCCACTTTGTTGAGAGCTACTTTCTTGTGCTTGATATTGAAAGTGTAAGCTTGCAAATACTCCACCCATTTCATGTGTCTGTGACAACTTCTCTTGTGAGTTCAGGAAACTGAGTGCTTGGTTGTCTGAATACACAATGAATTCCTTGGGAAGCAAGTAGTGCCTCCATTTCCTTAGAGCTTGGACCAAGGCATACATCTCAAGGTCATAAGAAGAATACTTCTTCTTGGCTTCACTTAACTTCTCTGAATGAAAAGCCACCGGTCTGCTCTCTTGACTGAGAACAACTCCAATAGCTACATTGCTTGCATCACACTCAATGGTGAATAGCTTCTCAAAGCTTGGTAGCACCAAAATAGGTTGGGTAGCTATCTTTTCCTTCAGCAACTCAAAACTCTTGTTAGCTTGCTCATTCCATACAAACTTGGTTTTCATTCCTCCTTTAATGGTATCCATAATGGGAGCACAAATAGCACTAAACTGTCTTATGAATTTTCTATAATACTGAGCAAGACCATGGAAGCTTCTTACCTCTGTTGCTGTCTTTGGAGTAGGCCAATTGAGAATGGCTTCTACCTTGCTGCTGTCCATCTTCAAGTTGCCATGTGATAGTACAAATCCAAGGTACACCAACTCTATTTTGATGAATTCACACTTTTCCAGATTGATCATCAGCTTCTCCTCCTGTAGCTTCTTCAAAATCAACTCAATATGTTGAGGTGCTCTTCTCTTGTTCTGCTATAGATTAGTATATCATCAAGATACACTACTACAAACTTGCCAATGTAGTCTTTGAGGATTTCATCCATGAGTCTCATGAATGTGGAGGGGGCATTAGACAAGCCAAATGGAATAACTAGCCACTCATAGAGACCCTCATTGGTTTTGAAAGCTGTTTTCCACTCATCTCCCTCATGTATCCTAATTTGGTGATAACCACTCTTTAAATCTATCTTGGTATAGTACCTAGCTTCACCTAGACAATCCATGAGATCTTCAATCCTAGGGATGGGAAACCTATACCTGATGGTTATCTTGTTTATTGCCCTGGAATCAGTACAAAGCCTCCATTCTCCTCCCTTTTTAGGTGCTAAGACAGTGGGTACTGCACATGGACTAATGCTTTTCCTAATGAGACCTTGGTCAAGAAGTTCTTGAATCTGCCTGGCTATTTCCTCATTTTGTTGAGGTGTCATCTTGTAAGCTGCTTTGTTTGGAAGGGTGGCTCCTGGTATCAAGTCTATCCTACGACTTATGGCTCTTTTAGGAGGTAATGTTGCTGGTTGACCACTACTTACAATCCCTTCATAGGTCTGCAACAATTCTTGTATCTCCTTGGGTAACTCTTGCTTTTCAGCTGCTTTCTGTTTGCTCACCTCTCTTGGCTTGATCATCACTACATAGCCAACTCCTTCTCCTTCCTCCAAGGCCTTTAAGAACTCTTTTCCACCAGTCATGAGAAGTTTAGAACTTGCTGTTTGCACCTTTGTGTCTTCTAACAAAGACTGAATCTTGAAGGTTACTTTGTCTTTCTTGAAAGTGTATGAGTTCTTTGCTCCATCATGCACAGCTTGGCCGTCAAATTGCCATGGCCTACCTAGGAGCAAGTGACATGCATCCATAGGTAACACATCACACAAAAATTTTTCCTTGTACCTACCAATTGAAAACTTGACCCATGCTTGTTCATTCACCAAGACATGCTGACCCTTATTGAGCCATGTGACCTTGTAAGGATTGTTGTGGGGTATTCTTGTCAACTTTAGCTTGCTGACTGCCTCCTCTGACACAATATTGTCAGTAGAACCCGAGTCTATAATGACCTTACACACTTTCCCCATCATCTTGCACTATCCTAAACAAAGACCTCCTTTGGCTTGGCTCTTCTTTAACCGGTTCTTTGATCAAAGTCCTCCTCATCATGAGATTCTCACCTTCCTCTGAATTCAATGGAACTTCAGGGTGCTTATTTGCTGCAACTGTCTCATCTTGAATCAGATTATTTCTCTTATCTCCTCCATGAGAAGTGCTACCTTTCTCTGGACATCTATAGGCTAGGTGTCCCAATTGGTTGTAGTGGTAACATTTCATATTAGTGAAGTAGTTGCCTCTCCCTTGTCCACCACTTCTTCCTCTGGAGCTGAAACCTCTTCCTGTACCACCTCTACTAGAGCTTCCTTCTTGCTATTCTGAAAATCTGACTTCTCCTTGGGCTCTTGGTTCTGAACTTCTTCCACTATAACCTCCTCTTTGTCCTCTGCTGTCTTTCCCTTTACCTCTGCATTTAGGGTTTTGTTCTTGTTTCTTTTTGCATTTCTCCTCTATCTTCAAAGACATTTGATAGCATTGGCATACTGTTTTGAAGTTTACTAAGCTCATGTCTTCTTGGATAGACCACTTGAGTCCATTTAGGTACCTTGCTAACTTGATACTCTCATCTTCAACCACTTTTGATCTAAGGCACAATTTTTGAAACTCCTCTGTATATGTTTGAACATCCATGTCTTTTTGCCTCAGATTGTGTCTTCTCCTATGCAACTAAACTTCATAATCATCAGGGAGATAGGTCTGCCTTATCTTAGTTACCATTCCTCTCCATGAAACTATGGGACCTTTACCTTCTTTCTCTCTTTCAGATTGTACAAACTTCCACCATGTGAGAGCTGCTCCTCTCAACCTTGACTTGGCCACCTTTACCTTTTGAGCCTCTGTTATTCCATCACATTCAAAGTGATTTTCAATGCTCTCAATCCAGTCTACAATTGAATCAGGGTCCATTTGTCATTTGAAAAGTGGCACACCCTCCAATGCTTTACCACTTAAGGCTTGCAATGCCTTCAAGAATGGTTCTTCAGCAAGAACAGGGTCAGGCTTTAGAGCTTCCTCCTCCAAATCCTCTTCTTTCTCCTTTGCTTCCTACTCTTCCTTCTGCTCTATCTTGTCCTTCACTTTATCTGCTATCTCATGGACTTCATCCAAGAGTTTCTCCATTTGAGATATCCTTTCTCTGAGCAACCGATTGTCTTCCTCTTGCTCTTCTACCTTTTTAGCTAGCTCTGCATTTGTCACCATGGTTCCTTCCTCTGGTGTGTTCTCTCCTACTGACTCAGTGGGCTGCATCATCAATCACAAGCCTTGAATCCAGCTAAGCTCTAATACCAATATGGTATATGATAACTCCAAGGTTTGCTTGCGCTAAACAACAAGAAGACCTTACTCTTCCTTCCACCATGAACCTACCACTTTCTAGGCTCTATTTTGGCTTAGATCATTAACTAAACCTTGCTTCAACTCTGTTCCAAGAGTTTCAATCCTTGTGCATTAACCTTGGAGAACAAACACCTCTTGAACTTGCAAATTCTCTCTCAACACCTAGAAGAGTCTAGATGCCAACTTCACCATCTTGCTTGAACTGCTTGCAGGGGAGTAGGAAACATTGTCTCCTTGCATTTCAACTTCATTTGAATTCATCTTGGAGGTTCTTTAACTCTCACTTCACCCGATTTCAAAATTTTGCTTTGAGGAGGCCTAGTTTTTACTAGCCCTTACCAGTCCCTTTTCAGCTTCTCTTGTTCAAATTTGACAAACAACATAGCAAATAAATTGCACTTTTTGACACCCTTTTCAGAGTTTTAAATCTTTCTCAGGATTCTAGATCCCTACCTAATCCGTACAGGGGCTTCCTATAATCAAGGTCTATTAGGGCTAATAGGCCTAATTCTTAGGGTTTCCAAATTCTACTGCTAATATCTCCTCCAAATGGCTTAGTCAAGCTTCAATCCTTTTGCCTTCTTTGGGTTAGGTCATTTCACACCTGGAATTGTACTTTTCCATACAGTGGTACCTTCCCCTGCTTGTTCTCTTCACTTTTCCTCTCTCAAACTCCTAACCATGCATTCCTAGCTCGCCTAGTGTTTGAGATCACAAATTCCTGCTTGGCCCTTTGACACTCCTATCTCTAAATATTTACAAACATGTGGCTCCCCTTCCATACCCTACTAATCTCAGGAAGAACCCGATGAAAGAGTTTATGGGGGAGCCATTTTAAGACTCACTGCTCAAAATTACAATGAAAACCCTGCTAAACTCTAATCTATATATTCAAAACAACAAATCTATACTAAGTAACCTTAACACCAAATGAAATAGGCTCTAAACTATTCAAAGAACACCAAAACAATGCTAAAACAAAGCATATATGACACTAAATATCACTATTATTTGAAAACACACGGGGTTTGCAGAAAACACAGAAAAATGCCCAAACTGTCTTCTATTCCTTCTCCAAAAACTTTGATTACAATGAAAAAACTAACTACTGATTGCTATCTCTGAGCCATCCTTCACATTAGAGATGCCTTTCCCATGTTTCAAGGGCAACAGATCGAGCACTTACTCCTAATTTCAAGGGAATCCAAGACAACAAGTTTGCATGCAACTCCACAATTGTTCTCATGCAACTTTCACAACAACTTCTTGCAACTTTCACTAAGTTATGATCCTAAATTTTAGGACCTCAATCTCCTTGATCTCGAGCCAACAACTCCCTTAACCGTTCTTTGGCATCTTCTAACAATAATCATGCATTTAGAACACATTTAAGGCTCTCATTCTAATCCTAAGCTGTCCAAAGCTAAAAGAAACAACATTTAACAACATAATAACTAGGATGATATTAATCCTAATGATTAACCCATCACACTCCACCAAGACCTTCTAAGGTCCAAAGCAAACACACAAACATATTAACACCCTGATTTGGCCAAGATCAGGTACAAGCCAAAAATTGAGCAAACCAAATTGGGGTTTAGCCTAGGTTCTCCTGCACCAAATCCCTTTGTATGAAAACTCCAGGAAGGAAAAAGAAAATGCCTTCAACAACTCAAGTAGGGACAAAACTTACTAATGTGTTATTAGGAAGATTGCTTCCATAGAAATATAATGATCCTGGTAGCCCTGTAATAACACTGAGTATTAATGGAATTGAAATACCAAATGTTCTAATTGATTTAGGAGTTGCCATAAATGTTATCACATATGATATAGTACAAAAACTTGGGATGACAACTATTCAATCGACAACAACTATTCTACAGTTAGCTAACCAATCTACCACAAAACCAAAGGGTATAATAGAAGAGATCATGGTTACCATAGACACACAGGACTATCTGGTTGAATTTTTGGTTCTTAAAGCTAGAAAGAAAGATTCTGGATATCCAATCATCTTAGGCAGACCATGGTTGGCTACTGCTACCGCTTTAATTGATTGTAGATCTAGAAGCAAGATCATATCAAATGGTCAAAAACAAAAAGAATTGTCACTCTACCCACCAACACAACCATCAATTCAACCAAACACTCAACTTTGGGTGGATGAAGATTTAGAGTCGGAAGGTGATGGTATTGTAGAGTTAGCCATGGTTACTATAATTGAACATGTTCAAGAATGTGAAGAACAAGAGTTAACTTAAAATTGAAAGAAACAACTGTCAAACAACATTTCATGGACAACACTCTTTTCCTCTGAATACTCTTGTTGAAAAATCAATAGATTCCACAAAAGACACCAAAGAGATTATAGTAGTTGGAGATAAACCTCCAATATCAATTCATCCTTATCCCCAACGCAAGAACAAGAATTGAAAGACAGTTTAGAAAAAAATAGTGAAGTGTTTGCTTGGGAGTATATGGATATGAGAGGGATCCATCCTTCAATGTGTAGTCATCACATTTACACATAAGATGTAAGACCAATCAGACAAGGACAAAGGCATATCAATCCTGTTCTTCGTGACATTGTTAAGAAAGAAATAGAGAAGCTGCTCCAAGTAGGGTTCATATACCCAATCTTTGATAGCCAGTGGATTTCTCCACTAGTTATTGTTCCAAAGAAGAATGGTAAATGGTGGGTGTGCATAGATTATTGAGAATTGAATAAAGCCACGAAGAAAGACCATTTCACATTGCCATTCATCAATGAAGTACTAGATAACCTCGCAGGTAGCAACTACTTCTCATTTTTTGATGGCTTCAGTGGATATAACCAGATCCAAGCAGCCCTTGAAGATCAAGACAAAACTACCCGTGTCCTTGTGGCACATATGCATATATAGTTTTACCATTTGGACTATCTAATGCACCTGCCACATTTCAAAGAGAAGTGCACAGATTTCACCACATCTTGTGTTGAAATTTATATGGATGATTTTACAGTCCATGCCAAAATATTTGATGAAGCATTAAAAAACTTAGAAAAGGTTTTACAACACTGTAAAGATCATAGGTTATCATTCAATCATGAAAAAAGTTCCATTATGATGACAAAGGGAATCATTCTGGGGCATCACATCTCAAAAGAGGGAATAAAGGTTGATCTTAAGAAAGTTGAGATCATATAGAACATTGAAATCCCTAAGAACCAAATAGGAGTTTGAAGTTTTCTTGGCCATGCTGGGTATTACAAAAGATTTATAGAAGGATTTAGTAAAATTGCATCACTACTGTTTACCCCGCTCAAGAAAGAAGAGGAGTTTGTATGGACTAAAGATTGTTGAAAATATTTTGAGACAATAAAAATAGCTTTAACAACTTCTCCAATCATTAAAGGACCTGTTTGGGGAGAGCCATTTCACATACTTGCAGATGCATCCAATCTGGCTATTGGAGCAGTGTTAGGACAAAAAGATGACAATGATGCCATTCATGCAATCTATTATGTTAGCAAAAACTTAAATCCTACTGAAAGAAACTACACAACAACAAAAAATGAATTTTTAGCCATAGTCTATGCAATAAACAAATTTAGGCATTATATTACAGGTTATAAAGTTCACATACATACAGACCATTCTGCAATTATATATTTGATGAATAAGGCTATAGTAGGTGGATGCATTATCAGATGGTTACTATTATTACAGGAATTTGATGTAACTATCATTGATAAGCCTGGAAAAGACAATGTTGTTGCTGAATTTCTTTCTAGAATTGTTTCACAGGATAATCAAGAACCAGTGGATGATATGTTTCCAGATGAACATCTATTTGCTATATCAATTCATCCACCATGCTTTGCTGATTTTCAAATTACCTAGTAACAGGAAAATGTCTAAGTCATTTTAGTCAGAAACAAAAAAGAGGTTAATTCATGAAAGTTCCAAATTTCAATGGATTAATGGTCTTCTATTTAAATTATGCCTTGACCATGTTTTATGCAAATGTGTAACATAGTTAGATGTATATGATGTAGTACATTCCTGCCATCATGAACCTGAAGGAGGATAATATTCAGTTGTGCGAACAGTTCACAAAATCTTAGGAGCTAGCTACTTTTGGCCATCAATGACAAAGGATGTTTCATTCTTTGTCAACCACTGTGATGAATTCCAGAGGATGGGAAGACCCACACCAACCATGGAGATGCTGTTTCAACCACAAATAGCTTTGGAACCATTTGAGAAATGGGGCATTGATTTTGTGGGACCTGTCGATCCACCTTCAAAAGGGAAATGTTACATCCTTGTTTGTACCGATTATGTAACAAAATGGGTTGAGGTGAAGGCATTACCAACAACAAAAGAATAACAAGTTGCAGATTTTTTGTACAAGTAAATTCTCCAAAGATTTGGTGCACCCAAAGAGATTGTTTCAGACCAGGGACCACAATTTGTATCAACAATGATGGAAGCATTTTTGCAGAGATATCAAATAACTCACCGAAAATATTTTCCATATCACCTACAGGTGAACAGACAAGTGGAGGTCACAAATAGAGAGTTATAAAATATTCTAAAAAAAATAGTTTCTGTAAGGAAAATAGACTGGGTAGATAGGCTAGATGAAGCAGTATGGGCCTATAACACTATTGTCAATAGATTTTTACCCCACTGAATGCAATATTCAACAATCTACCGAAACATGGAAACCTTCTTCAGATGTGGGTGATCTGAGCGAAGAAGGAATCTCCAGAGTGAGCTGGTTCTCCAAATGATAAATCCTATTCTAAATCTTTAGGGGAAAAGGGATAAAAGATGAATTTGAATTTTTTTTTGAGTCTAACTGATAACTTCAAAATATGATAACAATTTAATGATGATTATGATCTCTTCCTCACAAACAGCTTTTGGAAAAACACAATTTATAACAACTTCCCATGAACAATGATACATAAATAATTTGCATGAAAACTTGACTTTAAGTACAACATGCAACCTACATCTTGAACTTTCTGCATTAAGAATTATAGTCTAAAGACATAACAAGGACTTTGTAAACAAAAATCACAAGATAAAATCAAGTTGAAACTACAAATGGACACATAAATGAGAAGTAGGAATGCTGTCTTTATTCAACTGAAGGAGAATGCCATAATCTAAAAACTGAGTACAAAAATGTGTCCACAAGCTCCAAAAATGCATATGAGCTGGAACTCTGATTTGAACTGAGAAGGAAGAAGAAAAGACTAAATCTATCAAAACATCACTCTCAAGAAACCCTAATCCGAGCTCAAAAAAAAGCTCAAGGAAAAAGGATTCAAACTGTCTCAAAAACTGCCTAAAAGTAGGAAAAAAGCACACTGCTTTCATGATCACACTGTCAAGCCTCTAAAAATAGGCTGAATTTGCTTTAAAAGCTCAAAAACACCTTAACTCTCCAAGATAGGTCTCAAATCCGACCAAGAGGAAAAGTCAACAAAAATCTGCTAAAAATAGCAAGAAATCATAAAACAATTTATAGGATGTTGCTTTACGATTCTGCTTTACAAGATACAAATTTGCACAATTTGTCTATTTTTTGCAATTAAAGATTAAAAATATTTTGCAAAAAGAAATGCTCCTTATTTCCCCATAACAATATTTTGATTTTCTCAAAAAAATCAAAAAATATATTACATAATTTATCTTCTTCTCATCAAAACTCTCATTGATTTCTCTAAAATCAATCAAAAGAAACAAAGAACCCTAAATGGATCATTAACCTTTCAATGAGAAAGAAAACCCTAAGTGATAAAAAAATCACTTCTAGATCATAAAGCATTCACTATGCACCCTTAATTGATAATCTATATTCAAACCTTCATATTTCATTAAGGAAAAAGGAAAAGTATTAAAGACTTAACCTAACCTAAGCACATGAAATAAGTCTTAAAGACTTAAAAACTCGACCAACTTAGGAATTTCGGCCCCCCTTCAAATATCAACATTCAAACTTTGATAAATCACAATGCAAAGACTATAAATTTCAGCCTCCATTCGAAATTCTCCACGTGCTTTGACTGAAGAATCTAGATGATTATGATGTCGCTCAAATTAGGGCATGAGAAAAGAATTCCAAACCCTAAAAATGATTCATTTTACACTCGTGACTTTGAGGAAAAGAGCTCTGTCTGAAAAGAAAATGCCGCCATGATTGTGTCAAAAACAGCTCGTGTGCCTTGGGAATCTTCCCCATGTTCTTCAGTCAGTTGAAACTCATCTGGGTAAGCTTGCTTTAGAGTATCAAAGTTTTTCACTTCATTTGGGAAAAAAGAAAGGCCATTAAGGCCATGGACTGTCATACTTATTCCTGACCTCTCTTTGCACTTCCTGTGACTTCAGCCTGCTTGGTCATTCTCCTATGAGCTCGGGTTCCATTTGAAGCTCCATGAGAGTTCGCGGGCTATGATTTTGTTTCTACCATCAAGGTAAACCTCCTATCGTAGTTTCATGGTTCCTCACTCTTGTTCATTATGGCCTTATGGCCACGGCTTTACACACTCTAATATCTCTGTTTTGCATTATCTGTGCTTACACTTACTGTTGTGTGAGCTCGACCTTCATTGAGAGCTAGGTTGACACTTAAAGGCTCAGACTCTTGGCATTTGGAAGCTATCTGGAACTCTTGGCTGCGGCCTTAAGCATTCTCCCATAGACATGACTTGGTAAGCCACCACTCAACTATTTCGCTCTCAGAGACTTAAAGAATCTCCTCTTTACTCATGAATTTATGAAAATTTTTAGGCCGCACTAGATGTATATTATAGAAAACATGTTTTATAGATTTTGGGTTCGACCCAAAACAAAAAATTCATCATTATGTCTTTTTGAAGATAAATATGCTTGTGGGTATCATGGAAATTTGAATAAAACTATATTTTCTTTCTTCTGATGCTCGACCCAACTCAAGAAACTTGCATTTTTGTATTTTATTGCTATCTCTTTTCATGGGTATTGTGAAAATCGAATGAGAGCTGCATTTCCTCCATTTTGAAGCTCGAAACAACACATAAAATTTTGCATTTTATGTCATTTGCTATTTTATACAAGACTTCACATGGGTTATTACTGTAGTTGCTTCTTCTACAGTTTGAAAGCGAACCCAAATATGGGTATCATAGATGGTTGAAAATAGTGAAAATTAGTGTGTTTATTAGAAACCCCAATCGTGGGTACTTGAGATTGAAACTGCAACTCCATTTGTTTGGTTCTATTCATATGAGCTCGACCCAAAACAACTAATGGTTCTATTGGGACCCCTGAAACAAAATAATGACATGGTATTCGTATATTTCTAAAGAAAATTGTATTTCTTTTCCTCTGATGCTCGACCCACCTCTTCTCTGCATTTATTCTTGCCATTTATTTAACAGGCCCTCTCCTTGGTATCACTGGAAATGAAAAACTACATGTTTTTATGTACTCTGAGCCTTGACCTGAGAATAAAATTTCACTAGTACCTGTTAATTCACACAAAGATATTCAGCTGGGTTGATAGAACAAACTGTTTTTTTATTGAAATAGGAATACCCACATGGATGATTGAAAATGGTAAATTTTTTGTAAACTTGCTGTATTTAGTTCATGACTCGATCCATTGCAAGTGGTGTCTTTGATATTCTGTCTTTGAAAGAAGACTCAAATGATGATCTGAAAACACACCTGTTATCTTTAACATTCTCATGCAACTTAGCTCAATCACCATAGTCCCTTTTGCACTTTCAGTTGCAAAACCCATAATTTGCATTTGTTATTAAAACTAATTTTGACCTCTCTCCAATTTTTGCATTTCAATTAATCATGAAAAATAGGCTTCTAAAGTATTTGAATTTCTTACCTCTAGCATGATTCTGTGGTTGTTCATTATGAAGAGAAGGACCTCTTAATGTATACTATTCTCATACTTATATTCTGTACGCACAACAGTGTCTTTTGACTCCTCAATTCTAGTATAGCGAACCCTTGCCTTCTGCTCTTGGACTAATGTAGAGATTTTAAATGGAAACCTTGCAACACTGTTATGGACTACACCTTACCTAACCTGTTCCATGCATGATTAACACCTTCTGAAACACCTTTGCTATGCTCGATCCTTATTATTCTGGAATGATCATTTTCTCATTATAACTCATAATGCTGTATTTGTCTTTACCAGTCAACTGGAATTGATGAACTCATTTAATACTTGAATGCACTGTCCGTCTTTTGTCCTCTTGAGCAACATGGAACTCTTCATGCATTTTTATGTTCCACTTATCAAACTGTTCTTTAAATATGCTCTCTTTCATGATGAAAATCAAAACTAAACTCTTGATTAAGGCATAATGTATGCCTGTTCACTAGCCTTGACTGTGAAAAGAATGAATTGATGAACTGGAACTTGCATGACATATATGATACTTGATCAAAAAGATAACACAAAACTTGAACTATGCATAATATCTAATGCAAATGTACTCAGCTGAATTGATTGAGTGAACTAAACTCACTGTTCACTTGTAGCCTTCAAAAAAATAAACGTGATCATTATGAATGAATAGTTGGTTTAGTAGCTCAATAGATAAATCTGTTTTACTCCTTGTATTTTATTTCATTTGATGAACATGATGGTGTAATCTATAAATCAGCCCATTTAATGAATAGGGCAGCATGCCGAGCTCTACCCTTGTGGGAGCCCATTTTTCTCCACATGCTTGGTCTTTGAAGAAATGATCAGCTTCGTGACTTTACCTATACCTGCACAAGGAAACAAACAATGTTAGCATAAAAAACAAAATATGATGGCCATGATATTGTTATTTCTCTTTCAGCTCATTTCCTTTGCACTTCTTTGATTGTCTCAATGCATGATTAATAGTAGGCTGTACTATTGTGGGTGCCTCATATAGGTTGCTTCATAATCGGAGCCACTGAAACCCCCTCTTTTCTCTTATAGGTGGATGGAGCACAAGAAGACAAAGGTGCACCATTCAACATCAAACGTCGATAATCAGGCAATGATGATCATGTCGTCACTTATGTGTTTTATTTTCTACATCTTCAGTAGTGTAATGTGCTATTAGCGATGTATTGTAACATTCACATCCACGACTTGTGTGGATCTTTGATTTCAATTCTTTTATGCTTTTCATTTGAAAAGAAAATGCATTTAAATGCAATGTTGTAATATTTGATTCTTGAAATGAAATGAAGCCTTGTAAAATATGAGTCATTTCATGAAATGAAAGAAAGCATTTGAAATGCTATTTTGCTCAATTCTGTACTTCAGTCATTTCTGGAATATTTGGATGGCATTCTGGAAACTCTATTTCTTCTTTAAAATCCACAACTGTTACTTAATACATAATGATAACAATGCGAAATAGCATTTGAACTTAAACTGCAATTCCACCTCATGATATAATAACATTTAGCCAGCTCCACCAATTGAGCTGAGCAAAAATTTGGTAAGAAACACCAAGTGGAAAACAACAACTAGATTCTCTCCTTATGAATTAATGTATGGAAAGAAAATAGTTATGCCAATTGAATTTGAATTGAAAACATTGAAGAAAACGGTAAAAATTGGAATTGATCTACCAGAAGCAGAGAAAAGCAAAATTTTGTAGCTTAATAGACTTGATGAAATGGGAATGGAGGCACTCCAGCATATGGAGGTGATTCAAAAGTAGAGGAAGGAATGGCACGATAAACATATTGTGTCCAGACAGTTTAGAGAAGGAGATTGGGCATTATTATTTTATTGCAGATTTGAAGAGTTTAAAGGGAAGTTCCATAATAGATGGTTAGGACCCTATGAGATGCAACAAATATTTAAAAATGGAGTTTTCCAATTAGTTCCAATTGATGGAGAGAAGAGAGTCATGCTAGTTAATGGTCATCGACTAAAAACTTATCATAAGTTGGCTACAAATGAAGAATTTTTGGATGATGTACAACACATAATTGAACATTTTCTCATGGAAGACATCTCTTCAATGAGAGAAGATCTTTGAACCTTTGAAGAAGGCATGAATAAATAGGGTAAATTGAAAACCAATAAATGGTAGTTTACCTTGAGAAAAATGGAAGTAAATTGAAAACCAGCAAATGGCGATTTGCTTTCAGAAAAAAAGAAAAGAAAAGATGACTGACAACTAGAAAAATGGTGGTCTATCTAAGTTAGCTCCTGAAGGCTCCTAAAGAGCTCCCAAAAATCTCTTGAAGACTCTTGAAGTTGAAAAATCTAGAGACTCCGTTTCACTCAACAGCTCCTAATGACTCCTAAAATTCCAGAGCTTCTAAAGACTTCTGAAGCGCTCCTGAAAATCCTGATGATCTCGAAGGCTCTCAACACATTTAATTCCAAAGCTCCTGAGAGCTCCTAAAGGCTCCCGAAGAACTCCTGAGGGCTCCTGAAGAAATCAGAGGCTCGAAATAAATTAAGGTGCACATTTAATGTGAATATTGCTTTTGAATATTATTTTTTAAGGTAGTTAGACTAATTTAAAATAGGTAGATATTTATGAATCTAGACATCTTTGCCATACTGTTAATTAATGATGATAATAAATCAACTTTTAATCATTTCAAAAAGTGGCAGATGGTTGATGTAAGGAATGATGTGACATTGGATGATGTCACTCAATGATAATAGATCTTTTCATGATTCAGTTATCTTTTAAAAAATCCTCCCAAGTACATGATGACATGTGTAATGAATGCCGCCAACCTTGCGAATTGAATTACAAGCTTCATGCTGTGGTGTGTGAATCATACAAAGCAGTAAAAGAAATAAATGCAGAAGTTAATGGCACATCATGTCATTTTCCATGAGGTTCATGATTTTCTGCAGGATTACTTTAATAGCCACCTTGACATTCAAAATTTAATGTGTGAATTTTACCAACATGAATTCTTAATGGGAAACAATGATGACTCTATGTTGAATATTTATGTTGGTGAGCTTCAAATTAGATCATTTTTTTCTTTAATGCAAAATCAAATAGAATGGTCAAGTAGAATGGATAAATACAAGGAGACTCAGAGAAGGTATGGGTTACCAATGAGACCTGAATTGCCTCATGCTGAAAAATATATCAAGGCTGTATGATTAGTGGTAAGGCTAAATCAAGTTAATCCCCTTTATGTCTCAAACTTGTTCGATAGTATTGCTACATTCCAAAATATTGAAGGAACAATTCCCCCATTAGCACTGCAGTCTTGTGAGGAAAGGTACCAACTCATTCCAAAGACAGTCAGAAGAAGGGAAATGATAAGTCCAAATAACATCAGTTGGAGTTTGATCAGAGTCAGGCATGTCATCACCTTAATCCAACAAAAAAAAAAATTCTGGGTTGGCATGAGATTTAGAATGCCAATCATCATTATGCTAGCACCAAAGCTTAGGGAAACAACAAATATACTAGCTGGAGTGTTAAGACCATGGTTTGAAAAGCTGAGGCAAAACCATGGCTTTGCACTCAATACTAGATTACCAAATCAGTACAAGGATGGTGTATTCAACTACTGCATTTGGATGGAGGCACTGAACAAGGAAAAGGAGAACACCATAGTTCTTGATGAGGAACCATGAGGACATGGTCCAAAACAAGTGGGGAATAAATGATGAAAGCATTATAATACTTTCATTTAAAGCATTTTATGTTTAAAATACTTGTTATTTTTGTTAATTAACATAACTACTGGTAGATTATAGATTAACATATTTACTTATTTTTCTTTAAGTTTAGCTAAATTAGTGGATATATTCAAAGTAATGGTTTATGTTAATTGCATTACTTTATGATGATATTTGCTGAGATAATTATGTTGTGTTGATCTTTTACTACCATAAATGTTATCCTTTTCTTAAGGGTTTTGAATAGGGTATTTTAAAAGATTGATGGCGTGGTTAAACTCTCTGTTTAATCAAGATGGATGAATACCCTATAGATGGACCCTATTGGATGATGAGTCACTCAAGTCCGAATCAAATTCTTTATAAGTCGGTTATGAAACTTCTACTTCTAGCGCCAATCTGGCATAGTTCTCTTTAGTCTAGTTTTAGTTATGTTTTAGTTTGATTGTAATCTTTAACTTGATCATCTTAAGTCTTGGCAGTTAATGCCATGTTAGAAGCTAATAAGGATATTATTATAAATATCCATGTTTTGGTTTTAGTTAGAAGTTAGATAATTTTCAATTAGATTTCTGTAATTCAATAACAATACTTTGTTTTGCATTGTACTTTTGATCAATGGAAATAAAAGCAAGAAGTTAATTCAATCACTGTGTTAAGGGATCTTACCTAAGGAAGAGTAGGGCCCGCTCAACCTTCATAACGATCTTGTGTTGGTATTTTTATTAAGTTATGCTATTTCTGATTCATTCGTATTAAAATCTAAAGTAGATGTTAATTTTTAATTGTTAAGTTGTTAAATCATTTTTTGACTTAGTGAATGATAAATTTGGATAGTTACTTTTGCTCGAATTATCTTTCAAGTTTCAATTTATTATGGTTAGATTAAGTTTTTAGAATCATTATAAGGTTTATCAGATTAATCATATTTAGATGCTTTTTGAAGTAGTTAAATTTAGTATTTATTTATTAAGTTTCATTAGAAGCGATGATAGGAACTTATGGGAAGATGAAGTTGGAGTTTGTTGAAAATCTGTTCATGGAGATTAGTCTTTATGTTTTCTAGAATAATCGTCATTTCCCTACATTTCATTTTAGTTCTTAAATTAGTGTTTAAATTCCAACAATTAATTATGGATTTATTTTAAAGCAAAATAGAATTAATTTGGATTCTGTGTTTTAGATTAAGGGTTAAAATAATCATTAGTTGTCTCCATGAATCAGTCTAAATCAAGTTCAATAAAGTCAGAAATAAGTCAATAGGATTTTAAATTAGAAAATAAGATAGAATTAAACCTTAGGAATTAGTCGCTATAGTTCAACTCCTGAGAGCTCTTGAAGAGCTCCTAACAACTCTTGAAAGCTCTTGAAATAGGAAAAGCGATACCCGAAGTCACTGTTTATAGTGCAAAACCCCCCCAAAGAATCTGTGACAACTATCCTTATCACATATTGCTCTGAGACACACCCGGTTTGATATATAATTGATTAAATGATGCAAGTTGTGACATGAAAGACCTTTCCCATTAGGAGGATCCTCTGATTACCTATTAGAGGACATCTTGTGAGCGGAGTGACTAGGTAGCCAGTAGAGTAGAGCCTATGAGTGGTATTCAGGACAACAAACATTCCCCACATGGGGAAGGGATTGGAAATAGATGCTTGCATCAAGATAGTGCCACTATTTCCTTTGTTCCCATGTGGGTTGATTAGTGGGATCCTCCTCCCAGATAGGAGCGGTCAATTTTTCAACCTCAAGTTGATTGAGGTTGTGCAACATATAGTTGAGAGGAGAGGAGTGTATTCATGGGGGCATGCATCCTAGCATAACTATACATGGATATGCACATGGTGTGTTATTGATGAGTGGTCAACATTACACATGTGACACTATTGTAGGTATGGGTCTGACAGTATATTCAGATCACTCGATCAGATATAGTGGGAGTAGTGGAGAGGGGATTAGATCTCCCGATTGCATTTGAGTATCATGGCATGAGGCATTATGCTGAGGTTCAAAGTATTTCCTTTTGGCATCGTGCTCTTGATGATTTGACCAAGGATTAGATTGTATGGAGGTTGTATGTGGATTATAACTTTTGCTCATGGAGGGCAAAGGAAAAATTGTACAAGGGATATATGTTTTGTAGATGTTATTTGATTGGCCGAGATCCCTATATCATCAAGATGTACAAGCTCGATAGTCACACAATAGTTTGGGGTCTTACAAGAAATCTTAGAGCCAGAGTAGAGGTACAGACTGATCAGTTAGGAGAGGGGTTGGGGGTGGAGTGTTCCAGCTACTAGAGCACAACATATGTGGGATCAACTCATAGAGGTGGGGTGGCTATGGAGGGGGGGACCTGACAATGCTGGTATGAATGAGAGGTACATGACCTAGTGGAGGGAGAGGATACTATAGAGTGTGACAATAGTGTGGATGGTGTAGTCACTAGTGCAAGCGCCAAAGGTAGTGGGAGAGGGAGAGGAGGAGATAGTGGGTGATGAGGAGGAGGAGGAGGAGAGACCGTTGAGGAGAGTTCAGAGGAGGATGATTAGATAGAGAAATGTGGTGATTGAGGAGGAGGAGGTATAAGAGGTGGGGGAGGGGGTGTGGGAGGGTGAGGAGGACATTGTAGGTGATAGGGTGTTGGTGGTGTATCAACCTCCACCAGAGGATGATATAGTAGTGAGATTAGTAGGGGAACAGGCTCAAATTCTGATGTTGGAGAGGAGGTTGGGGCAGTTCGAGGAGGAGAGAGAGATTGCAAGCAGAGGTGGAGAGGCTGTAGGGAGCCCACCCAATGGCAGAGGAGAGGGTAGGAGTAGAGGTTGATGACTTGAGGAGGGAGGTAGACTGGCCATAGGGGTTACTACAAGACATGACACAACAGAGGGACATCTTGTAGGTAGTGGTAGACGAGGCATAGGAGGTGTTTTGAGTCCTCCAAGGAGAGTGTGATGAGGCCCTCGCATGGGCTGAGTAGGTAGAGGGATAGTTATCCAACATGAGGCTAGCCCAAGATGCATGGGTGCTAGAGAGGGGTAGGCTATAGGGACAACAAGACAGATGCTACAATGAGAGAGATGCATCTTGGGAATCTGTGGCTTGGGTAGATGATGCTACCAGGGATGCGAGATATTGGATGGGTGTATATTATACTATAGTGCTAGACCCAGCCTAGAGAACCCCTCCATATATACCAATGTACAATAGGAGTGCCAGGCCCTCATGATAAGGAAATAGGTCATAGTCAAGAGGATCAAGTAGGTCGAGTGGCTACAAGTGACCACTAGGAGGAGGAGGGGGTAGCGGGAAGCCAATTCACCATAGCATTTTGACATTTCTAGTAGTATATAGAGGAGGACAGGGGGTGACAGGTGTTCAATGACAGATATGTAGGCAACAACATATATACATGGATAGTTCATGTACAAATTTTGGCATATTGATTCAATGATTCTTTTGATTCATATTGATTTAGGACACATGATGTGTCCCTTGTACTCATATTATACTCTCCTATACATGTACACTTTTATTATTTCATGGACATTGATGGGCATTATGGACTATATGGATATGTTGGACATTATTATGATAGATGATGGATGATTTTTGATGGTGCATTATATGGGATGTTTATGTGATGCTATTGATGCTTATTATGGATGTATGCATGATGAATATGTGTTTATGATTATGATGGAAATGTTTAATGTGACATGCATGACTAATGATTTGCAATGTAGGATGTGATGTGTTATATGTTTATGATGATGATATGTGATATGAGATTTTATGGTTGTGATGTTTATGCATGCATTGGGTGATTATGATATATGTGACTAACATGTTTGTGATGCAGGATGAGATGTTTATGTTTATGTTTATGATTATGATGTTTATGATATTGATGTAATGGATGTGATTAGGATTGATTACGATATGGAATGGAGGTGGAATGTAATGAATGTGGATGCATATAATTTTTCTAATGCAATGAATGGTTATAATAAAATGGATTAAGATGCTTAGAATAAAAAACCTATATTACTCTAAACAACTTAAATGATTGATAATGCAAAGGAAATGGATTAAAATGTTTAGAATAACAAATCTATATTACTCTAAGCAACTTAAATGATTATGAGAATGCAAATGAAATGGATTAAGATTCTTAGAATAAAAAATATGTATTACTGTAAACATTTTAAATGATTATGATAATGCAAATGGAATGAATGTAGCACATTTTCCAAAATTGAAGTGACCTAATAGGAAGAATAGGTGGGGGGGGAAGATCATTTGCACAACCAAAATCAATGGTTATAGGCTAGGTGAATGGACGGGGAAAATGCAATAGGATGATGAATAAAATGCAATGTAATGCTATGCTATCACACTAGGAGCATTGTATTTTGATATAGTGTAGAATACAAAGCGCTAGGGTATAAGGAACCAAGGAAAAGTAGCATTCCACACATAGGACTGACACAACAAACAAAAAGGTCAATCCAACATCCCAAAGTCACAAGCTCTTTGGTCAGGCCGATGTTGGAAAACCACAAGCACAAGAGGTTTCCCTAGTGTAATACAATATTGTAAAGGTCTTGGTGGGTACGATGCTGGACAACCAAGAAAACATGATCAAACAAAAACCAAGATATGCCCCTATGTCTACCAATCAAAGTGAACCATGATATGATGGATTTTGGTGACCTTGAATAGGTATAGTAGGAAGATCAAAAGATAAAAAAATGCAAAAGGACCAAGAAATCTCAATAAATATCAAAAATACTTTTCCATAGGGATGATAGGTGGATGAGATTGACACCGTTTGATATAAGGAAAGATATATCTTGCTAAGACCAAAGATGGATGGGATGGATCAGAGGATCAACAGGACTTGGGATGATTGAAATAGATTGACATTTCTAGGAACTAATGAATTTTGTTTGTTATTACCAACAAGATAGGGACACTCATGGTGACATGACAAAAACAAAGACACACCCTAAAGGACAAACTAAAGCCTCGGGGGCTCATCAAATATGGCCCTGCTTATGTGAAAGCGTAGAGGCATCGTAGTTCAATAAAAATACCAAAGACTGACAATGGATGAAAGAAAAACAAATGATGAGGACATAATCAAAAGGAGAGACTAAAGCCTCGGGGGCCCATCAAAGATGGCTTTGCCTATGTGAAAGTGCAGAGGCGTTGTAGTTCAATAAAAATACCCAATCAAAAGATGAAGGATGAAAGATGGGACCTAATGATAAAATATGTGAGGATGGATCCTAGATAAGGACACGAGACCGACCAATAGGACACTATACACAAGTGATGATAATCAACCAAAACCAAAATTGTAAGATTAGGATACCCAGTAAGACTCATAGAAGCTCACCACCAACAAACGAGAGAAGCTCAAGACTTGGGATAGTAAATATAATCCGTCTAATGCTCAATCAAAATATACCACATGATAGGTGATAGGACGGATATGATGGGGTGGATACATAAGCATATAGGCAAATGGGATACAAGGTAGATAATGATTAAGTCCTCTACGAATGGTGCTTGCTGCTAGGTTTTCACCAAACATACTTATCCAAGGCACCACCAAAGGAGGTTTTCACCATCGAACAATTTATTTCTCTTTACTAATGACATCATTTTTGATTGTTTTGACATTTTCATTTTTTTTGTATTTTTTGGTATTTTCTAGGTGGGGTAACCCAATCGACTTAGGTGTAAAACTGCTTTAGGTGCACAATGTTGATGGGTTCTTCCAAGGGTTCCCCTTGGGTGTGGCAAGACAATATTCTCCTGAACCATACTTAGTCATGATGATATATGGACCCAACCAATTAACTTCAAACTTTCCTTTCTTCTCTTGATCTTGTTGGGTATGCTGATTTTGCTTGAGTACAAGATAACCAACTTGGAACTGATGAGGTTAGACCTTCTTGTTATAGCTTCTTTTGAGCTGATGTTGGTAAGCCTACAAGTAATTATAAGTGTTGAGACACTTCTCATCAAGAAGCTCTAATTCACTTAGACGTGCAACTCGATACTCCTCATCATTAATCAAGTTTTTCAAAGAGATACGAAGTGAGGTGAGTTCAACTTCAATCAGAGAGATTGCATCAGAACCATATATGAGTGAATATGGTGTAGTGCCTATAGGGGTATGGATGGATGTGCAAAATTCCCAAAGGATGGGATTAAGATGGAGGTTCCAATCTCGACCAGTGTTATTGAAAACTTTCTTTAAGATTTTGATTAGTGTTTTATTGGTTGCTTCAGACTGACCATTACCTTAGGGGTAATAGGGAGTCAACCATCGATGTTGGATATGGAAAGTATCACATAGGTGTCTCATTTGCTGGTTCTTGAAAGGTTTTCCATTGTTGGTGATGATAGTGAAAAGCACAAAGATATATTGAGAGGGGGGGTGAATCAGTATATCAACAAACTCTTACCCTCTTAAACTTTTTATCAACTTCAAACTTTAACACAAATCAACTATGCAAGAATATTACAATATGAACAAGTTGACACCAATATTTTACATGGAAAACCTTTCAAGATAAAACCACGGTACAAATAATGTACTTTATGAATTATATATGCTTTTACAAAGAATGTAGGCACCAACCTACTTGAATCACCAAATATGTAGTTTAGTAGGTACCAACCTACAAAGAGCACCAACCCTTAATCCTGATTTAGTAGGCACCAACCTACAAGGAGCATCAACCCCTAAACCTGATTTAGTAGGCACCAACCTACAAGGAGCAACAACCCCTAATATTCATACGCACCAACCTTTCAGAAGCTCCAACTCCCACTGGCCAAGCACCAACTTACCAAAAATAATAACTTGAATGAATTGTGTTCCATCTTCAATGTTGCTTC
>VDFB02351593.1:0-14122 GCA_007258455.2 Sequoia sempervirens
GAGTTGTAATAGTCAAGGGTGAAGAAGGCACAAGTCATAAATCCAAAGTCTACCAGTTCAAATCAACACCTCTTAGAAATTAAAGATTGTACAAGGACGTGCAATATGCTAAGTTGGGGGAAATGATGAGAACCATTCATGCTCTATTTTATACAATATTTTAGCCTTTTTTCATATACCATTTAACCCATTTTCATATTTCATTTCCATACATTATCATACCATTTTACCACCTTTTTTTGCATATAGTTAAATATAAATAAGTAATATTTAATTTAGCTTTTAGATAAATAAGTGAATAATAATTATTAGATTGTATTTACTAGTATTTGCTTCCATTATGTTAAGAAAATATATTTTGTAGCATGTTGATTGAAGAAGAAGAATGCAGACTTCCTGTCACCTTCTGTCGTTTGTGGATGCACACTTAATTTTGACCATAAAATTAATTCTGACCATAAAATTATTTTCTCATAAAATAATTTGATTATTTAGTTATAACCAAATAATATTTAGTTTTAATTTTATGGAGGAGAATCTCCTCACATTAAAAATAATATTCAATTTTATTGATCGTAACCATGAGCTAAATAAGCTCCTACATTTTAGGGTGAGTTGTTTCAACAAATAAAATAGCTAAATATGAGCCACAAAATAATAGCAAAGTGGCATAGAAATAGTAAACAACTTGCACACATTTATTATAAATATGAGCTACGTGAGAAGAAAAGGATATATAGACTTTGTATTATTTTTTATAAATAAAATAGTATCTTCATGTAACATGAATTTCATTTCAGCACTAGAAAGACTAAGGAGGAAGGGCACCCCTTTCTTGGAATGCTTGGTGATTTTTGTAGCTTTCACAGTAAGCGTGTTTATTTCCAACAGCGTGTTTATTTCTTTTATTGTTTGAATCCATTTACTATTTACTATTTATTACTTATGATTTAATTGTGGGATTTGATGATTATCTTTGTTAATGATTGTTCATATCATTTACAACTGAGTTTAATTTTTGGAATCATTATTGTTGTTATTTCTATCACAGTCCCTGTCACAGAAGCAAAACAAAAACATTAATTTGATTTTTAGCTTAGGTATTTGATTGAGTTTAGGATTGCATTTACATCCCCACTCACCTCACTACTTGTAGCCCTTGTACAAATATCCATGACATTTGTCACAAGTTTACGCCCCTGGATTGACACTTAGACCAAGCTAAATCTTATTATTAAACATTAAATCTTTCTTTCTTTACCCTAGTTTTGGCCTATCAATATATTTCAAAGATGTCTAAACTCCTCTCCCAATTTCTTGCATAGCTTTCACTTCCCCTTTGTCTTTTATGAAATATACCTTTATATTAAAAAATAAAAGTTTGGCTTAAATCAATCAAGACTCTTTATGTTGATGTCCATACCATTTCTATCCTTTGGTTGGTGCCTCTCCTCACACAGCCTCTATTTTTCTATTTTAAATTGTAAAAAAATTCTCTAATATGGGCACAACAACCCCCTCCCAATGTTTGAACACACTCCTTGCTCACGCCCCCCTCCATGGCCATTATCTTTTAATCTATAATTTTTTCATCTTCTTGTTGCCTCTTCATTCCCAATGTCTCTTCATATCCCTTCTCCTTAACATTTTTATTTCTCTGATATGCATTTATTTTTAGTTTTAAAATTCTAAAATACCAACCTAAAATGGTGCAATCCTATGCTTCCTCAAATATACATTTCATATTTTTATTTTTTAAATGTCTCTTTCCTCTATTGCCATCATGTACCCCCAATCTGCAATTTATTTTTTTAATTTATTGTTTTTACTATTATCCTTTTAGCTGACTCTTGATAGGTCTAGATAATGGCTTAGTTTTGGTTGTCTTGGTACCTGTTTTAAGATACTTTTAAACATATTCTCCAAACAATGTTCCTACATTATACTATCCTTTTATATCCATATGTAGACTTAAACCTTAATTATCATAATGGAATTATGGTTATAATATATTAGTATTATATGGTTTATATGAATAAATGTATGGAATGTTGATGGAATGTTATGCATTAATTGTGATAGTTATCCTTGTGTACATGTTTTGTAGAATTAACTTGTTTGCAGTTGAAGAGGAATCATAGTGCAGCAGTTGCGGGGTGAACTTGTAGCAAAAGGGATGACTGGACACTGAAGCAGGGAAAGCTCCAAGTTAAGTTGAACGTGGTGGTCATTGATCAAAGGCTCTTAATAAAGATTGGATGTACATTATTATAACTAGTTTAATAAACCATAAAGAAGAGGTCTCCTTCACCTATGGAATTTTGACAAGTGGTTGTATATTTGCATATAGTTTTGTTTTGACAGAGTTCTAGTTATAATAGGATTCCCTTTCCTTTTCAGTTATAGGTTGAATAATTCAAGTCTTAATTCTATGCTCTATTATCTGGGAGTGGAGTTAATGATTTTGGTTAGTTGTTGCTTTCAATAAATATTCCCTCAGCTTATATATAGTTGTTGGTTGAATCCATAGGATAGTTAGTTGATTTTTATTAGTTTTATGTTACCAGCTACTTTCAATTTGAAGACATAAAAATATTCCAAATGATTGGATCCAATCAGTGGAAAGATCTTTTGTAACCTTTTACAATGTGCAATGAATGGAGTTAATCTTATGGGATGCATAGAATCTATTAGTTAGATTGAGTTTGGTTAAAGTGGGAACAGTTACTTGAGCAGGCCACTCAAGGTATTTTTCTTTGCTTCATCTTTTAGTTATTTATTTTTGTTAATAGTTGTTATTAGTTTATCATTATTCATGAAACATATGCAAGTTAATTGGAATTTTATTTCTTGCTTATTATGAATGAATATTTGTGAACATGCATTAATGATCATTAGGAGCACTCTGAAGGATAGTTCAGCTGAGTCATTAGTTTTTATTAGGTTTTTAGTTAATGTAGTATTAATTTATTAGTAGCAATTTAGTTACAGTCTTTGTTGTAGGTACCTGTAGCAACTAGTTCTAGTTTATGCTTTTACTATTTTGCAATTCTGTGAATTTCTAGCAAGTAGAATAAATCAAGTAGAAAAATTTGGGTAGTTTTAAGTCCATGAAAGCATATATAATGTTGCACCATCATAAGCTTACAAGCCTTGGGTTGACAATTTAATGTGGTCTTAAGTAATGTAGAGTGGATTGTTTAGCCAGTTAAACCTCTGAATCGAGTAGATTCTACCAAGTTTACAATACATTAGCTTAGACTCTACAACTCTCATTCATAGTCTCCTCTTTGACTGGCATTTCATTCCTCTTAAATTCTATTATTAAAAAAGAGTGATTATTTATTTTCTCCAATACATCCATTAGGTGCTTGAATAAATAATATATCGATGAAGACACAATCACCATTTGAATATTCAAACAATGGAGTTGCCAATAGACTTGAAAAATTTGAAGATGCACAATTTTTTTTGACATGGATTGCTCATTCCCTAGATGCTCCTACATCAATGCTACTTTATAAAAAACTAAGATGCTTGACTGATGTCAAAGTGAAAATATTCAATCCCAATCCTTTGTCTACAAGTACCCAATTTACTCTACGGTGGTTTATAATAGCCTCAATATATAAAAGGAGATTATGGGATGGGTAAATACATGGGATGATATTTTTGGTAAACGGTAAGTTGATGTCATCGAGATAGGTGACCAATAAGATCTTGGAATTGGGATGGATGTATATTGTTGGGGACTCTTGACTCTTGGAGAACTTTGTACATGGTATTCTTATGAGTGGTTGACATATTGAGAAGATCTATAATAAAAGTTTGGGTGGGAGTTTTCTCAAGTTGCTCAATAAGGTTATATTGTATTATAAGAGTAGGAGTAGAAAGCCCTTGGACAATGAATATGGTATTCCTACTAGTTATAATTTTATAATTTACAAGTTTCATCTTGATGGTTACATCAAGGTTATTAGTACAGTCAATATGACTAAAAGTGGAATTTTAAAAATGAGAGGTTTTATTTTAGTTCACATTATTTATTTAGGTAATTTGACCTTGATTTGGATTGTTTGATTGTGTTTTTCAGAAGGATCTATCTATATTCCCAATTGTTGGTTCTTAGATGTAGATGTAATTTCATCAACTTCAACCTCACCTCTATCAATCAATTCTTGTATAATTTTTTTAGTTGCATGCTATCAATCAATTCTTGTATAATTTTTTTAGTTGCATGCATCAATTTGTTAAGTGTCCTTTAATTTTATAAAAAAAATAATATCCATGCTCTTTAAACCATGTAGATTTTGGTTTATTTTTATCTATAGATTTAGTTTGTAGAAAAATGGTCATTTCTACAATAATCAATTTATGAATATAGCCTCTAACTGTTCACTTGAGGGAATCTATTATCTTATTTAGACCTCTAGTTTAGATTGACCCCTTGGGATAGTAATGTTAGGGGAACTTTGAGTGAGTTGGATATGCCTTGCATTACAATATTCTTCTTTTGTTGAAGAATTTGGATTTATTAGATTGTGCTTGGTTTGGGTAATTTTTTTGTAAAGTTTTATCAATCCCTTTGTAATGAGGGATCTCTCAATTTATACTCCTTTTGAAATTAATTCATCAAAAAATGTGATGAAATGAACTTGTAAAGAAATTTCATTTTATGATTGAGGTTTGTCATGAAAATGTTAACCAATTTTTTTCTATAATAGCCCAAGGGAACCTACTAGCTAAGCTCCTACATATTTGAAGGATGAGACCATTCATTTGTTTTGTATTGTATAAATCTAACATTTTTAATTTATGTTCTATGTTATATGAGAAATATTTTACAAATATTTATGTTGAACTAGGGAATGATGTCATAGATTCTTTAGGGAGGTGTAAAAACCATTCTAATTCTTGTCCTCATAAACTTTGTAGGAACAATGTCATTGGTATTTTTTTACTATAAGCTACTTCTTGAAATTCTTGGAATTGAATGCCAACATGCATTGGTCTTGTAGATAGAAAAATAAGCACTTCACACTCGATCAGTGGCAACTAGCATTCCCCCTAACCTTGGGAATTATAATCCCTACCAACCTGGATATAGTAAAACCCCACCCATCCCAGAATATAAAACTAAAATTCCCACCCATAAAGAACTTTTTATGTACTCTCTTGGGTCAAATTTCCCTTGTACTTGTCAAATCTAGGTGATTCAAGATATGGAGGAAAATTAATTTTTAGCATAGACTTATAAAAAAATATAGGCATAATTCCTTAAATTTATATATTTTGTGATAATTTCCCACTTGTAAGTATTGTAGAGTTTGTTTCATTTCTTTCTACTATTGGGAAAATGATGATCCTATTACATTGATGTTGGTAAGAGAAAGTTTAGTTGTGGATCATTTTGTTGATTGATTTTTTTTAATGTGGATTGGCTTGTGGATGATTTGAAGGTTTGGGTGATGGCATACTTACAAGAGTTTATATTTGCTACAATTTCACCTAAAATTTGTATTTGATCAAATATATGTTGATTTTGATTTGGAGGATCTTGTTGTGCTACACTCTTTCTTTTAGAAACATTAGGAAGAGTAACCTTAATCTTTTCTTGGTTTTGAATTGTAGGGTTGCTAGTAGTGGCATGCTCTATACTTGGACACTCATGATGTATGATGTTAAATTTCTCAATATCATAGTTAGAAGGAATTTTTTCTTCTCTATCTCTATAATTTTGGGGAGAACATTATTCTTGCTTTAAAAGAGGTATTGATTCATTTGGGCTTGATTTTGAACATTGTTAAACAAGTTGGTATAGTTATCCTCAATATCATTATCTAGTGTACATAGTTTTCATTAACATTTGTTGTCTATTTGATCTATCAGGTATATCTAAAGTTTATTTTTCTCGTATGTAAGGATTTTGGACATGTGGGGTACCAAGAATAAATTTAATCTCTTTAGTAACATATAGATCTCATGGGAAAAATGGTAAATTAAAATTTTGAGGTTGGACTTGGTTGGAAAGTACTTCTGAATCAAGTAGATTTGGACCAAATGGATATTCCATGTTTGGACTATAATTTCTCCAATCTTGAAATATAGTGATAGGAATAATTTACATTTTTGGTATTGACTAGGCATGATGTGTAGAGCCTATATTGGTCCATTTACCATTTTTTATCACCCAAGATCACTCACAAGGGTGTGAGAGAAGATCATATGTGGCCTACACACTTATTTTTGGGATACAAGGTGAGTAATTTCTTGAGGAAAACCATGTAGATAGTGTATTAAATTATGATTAACAAGGCTACTAGTTGCATTCTCGATATACCTGAAGGTACATGAGGCATATATCTATGAACTAAAGTCCATCTACAAGAATGTAACATAAGCATGTGTAAATTTATTTTCATCTTATCTCCTTAAGAAAAGGGGCACTAAGGTTGTGACAGACACTATGAAGACTCCTTTGAGGTATGAATTTTGTTTTCCCCCTTTATATACCCCATCAAAATGTGTGGTTTGGATCATCCCTCAAGAAGATTAATTCCTTAGCTATGGCCCTAGAGGAAACAAAATAAAATTATTTGATCTCCAAGAATGAATTGTAGTGTGAGGAGAGAGCATACACATATTTCCTTGAGATTTGAAAAAATCAAAGAGAAAAAAATGCTTTTAATTTCAAAGATTAATTTTTAGTGTGAAGAAAGAGCATACACATTGATTTCACTCACAAGCACAACAAACACGTTGTTTAATTACCCTTAAAAAATTGAAGTATGCAACTAATTTTATGAAAATAATAGAACCTTTGACAAATAATCCTAGACAAGAAAAATATATAAATAGTTTTATTAAAAGCATCTTCAAACAAAATTTAAGTTGCACACAAATGGTTAGGATTAAAAAACTATGTATTAAACTATAAAATATAATCAACGATAAGATAAAATCCCTACGAAACAAAACTTAAAGTAAAATAGGCATAGGCGATGACAAATAGGGTATAGGTAATTAAAGATAGGGCATAGGCAACAAAAGACAAGGTAGAGACGAGATC
The DNA here is from genome assembly GCA_007258455.2 of Sequoia sempervirens. NCBI lineage: Eukaryota > Viridiplantae > Streptophyta > Pinopsida > Cupressales > Cupressaceae > Sequoia > Sequoia sempervirens. The sequence continues at coordinate 7,070 of VDFB02351593.1, forward strand.
AATAAAAGTGATGATAGACAAATCAAAGGTTTCAATTTGTGTAGGTAATGAGAGAGAAGGTGAGTGCTCTAATCTCCATAGGAAATTTGGGAAAATAATTTACAAACCCGCAACATAACATAATAAAATAAATAAAAAATTCATATAAATGAATAAAATATTGAAAAATGGTAAATTAATAGAAAAGAGTGTTAAAAGTTTGATAGAAAAAATAGAAAAATCTAGAAATAACAATTTAACAATAATTTAAAATAGTGATTTTGGTACTGTCACAATCAGGGATATGCCCAATCATGCAACCTCTCAATTGGTTAATACAACCTATGCTCAAATAGGAGAATAAATTAAAATGTTTTTATTATCTGTAACAATCAAGAGTACAAAATTGCAATTCTAGTCATGTGCCCTTCAACCTTTTTCAATAGAACACTTGGACATCTTACTAATGAATGATGTGCTTTAAAGAAGAAATTAAGATAATTTGGTCCTTATGGGGATCAATTGATTGTATGATAGATTAACATTCATTTTCTTTGCTCCTTTTCATGTAGTAGTTGTAGTATTACAACATGCTCACTACCATACATGGGGGTATAAATGCAACTTTATGAAATCATCTTTTCTCTTGCAAGGAGCAGAATATTATAATCCATTTGTCTCATCTTTGTCCTTACACTTGGGGGCAAGTGGGTTAGATATCTTTGTACTAGATGCATTCCTCCTTAGGAACCCTTTATTTCTCCTTAAAATGTTAGTGAATCAAGTACACTAACATTTTAAGGGGGGAATATAGTCCCCAAATCATTGTTTGTATAGGAATAGTCCCTTCTTAGTGATGATAGCATGCATCTCCTAGGAAGTGTGGCCTTCTTGATCTATGTGAGTGTATCTTTGGTGGTCATATTGGGCTTGATATCCATCGAGAGTGTGATATTTCTTGGCATATGACATTCCCCTTGGTGGTAATGCTATGGATAGTATTCCCTAAGGTGTGAATCTCATTTTCCATGACACAAGTCCTCTCTTGGTGGAGATATCATGTGTGATATCCTCTAAGGTGGGACCTTTCATGTATTGAGTAAAGCCCATTCGGTATTTTTGTAAGTCACCTTTTGTGATGGTGTTGTTATAACACCCCTTAGGTGTTTTGGCCTTATTCTATTGTTGCTTACGCACCCCTTGAGTTGAGTTTTGTATTTTCCCTGAGACGTTAAACTTTATGCACCCCCTGAGGTGAGTTTTCCATTTTTACTCCACTTTGTTCATGGGAGTTGAACTTAGTGTGGCATTGACATATCATTTTCCCATTTTGTAGCACCTTATCAAGGTTATCGGGGAGTATAACTCTTCGTATGGTTGTCATGGGTACACACCTAGTGCAAAATGGTCCTTACTAGACCTAGTGTGTTTCTCATTTTTCTACCTTGTCTTTGGGGCTCACCTAGTGAATATCGAACTTCACTAACCTGTGTGCCTTTCAGATTGTGATTCAACTAGCAAATATCAAACTTTGCTATGGTGTGAGTCATGAATTCCTTTTAACATGGCCACCTAGCATAACACACCTTGCTTTCTAGTGGATCCATATCTTTCATGAGTGATGTAGCATAACACAACTTTCTAGTCCTCATGTGAAAAAATATTTATTCGATGGATGACATTTGGTATTTGAGACAATTTAAAATTGAGGTCTCTTTACCTTACCAACTCAAATTTTAGTACTAACCCTATGTTTTGTTGTGTGCTTTTTTGTGTGTATTATTCATGTTTTCATCATGTCTACATTTTTTTTTTCATTTCGTCATTATCTTTATGTTCTATCGTGCCATATGTTCTCGTCATGTATGCTTCATGTCTTTTGACATGTATGTTTGTGTATGTTTATCTTGCTGCATTTCATACATACGTGTGTTCCTTTGTGCTTATATTGTCTTGCCATGGGATCTTGGATCCTAGGGGCTTGTGCACTCCCCCTTGATCCTTAGTCATCCTATCTCCTCAACATTTGGACAATTGGACCCCTCAACTTAAATTTTCTACTTTAGTGTGAGTCTGAGTGTAAGTTCATACTCCCATTAAAGTGGGTGCTAAATGTAGCATTGTAAATCATCACCCTTTATAATTTCACACTATGTTTTTTTCCCCCTAAATTATTGAGCCTAATTGAGTCCATAATTTCTTGAAATTATGCATTTTGTAGCCCATTTGAACCACTTTTCAATAAATTGCAAGCATTGAATAAATGCACCCAATTCATATGTTTCCCCCAACATTTAATGTTCTAGAAATCAAGGCTAGGACCCATACACCCAAGGGCATATGGGTCCCCCTTCTTAGCTAGGACCCAATTTTGGGCATGTCAATGTCAACATTTTAACATTCAAATTTCAAATTTCAAATGTTAGCTTTTGGAATCTAATTTGTGAGAAATTGAATAAATTCCTATAAATACCTAGTTATTTCACTATTTTAAAACTAGAACCACAATTAAAGAGAAAATACTATTATCAAGAGCAAGTCAAGAGCAACATTTTAGTTATGTATTATGGCAATTCAAGATCCAAGCATCATGTCAAAGCGTATGTGAGTTCATGTTGTCATTTTATCATTGTTTTGTGATAGCTAACCCCTTTTTGTAGGTTTCTAAAGAATTCAATTAAATGAAGCAAGTAATATCAAGACCTTGAGGTGATGTGCATGACTTCATTCCTTCAAGGAAGCCATTGAAGGGTGGTTAGTTGCAACACTTTGTGATTTCATCATTCCTTCCTTTCAATTATCCATTTATTATTGACATTTTCCATTGTGGAAATGGAAACTCTTATACAGGGTTTGACTGAGGCAAGCCCCTAAATGGCCCAAAACTTTCCCTCTCTTTGAATGTGTAGATTATAGGTTTAAAGAGGATTGAAGAAAGATTGAATACAAGTTGTTCATTGTTGCATTCAAAGCCCTAAACCTTGTCAAGCCACAAAAAATCACCTACAAAATTATTCGATAGCATTCTGAAAACTTTGTAGACATATACTAGAGGCTCAAATCTATCATCAGAGGACTCCAAAAGTAGAGCATGAAACCCTATCAAAGACCTATATGCCCCTAGGCATCCTAGTCTTGCTACAACACTCATATCCAACTTTTTATGATAGGTACACATCATTCTGCACTTTCCAAATTTGTCATAAAATTATTGTTTCAGTCTATTATTTGTTGGGATCTTGCATTTTTTATAGTAGTTCACATAGTCTAATTAGGTTAATCAAGGCAAATCAATTCCAATCTATTTCCAGTCCCTCAAAGAAGGAGATCTAGGCTTGATTGGTTCACCTTCATGGTTGATAGTCAATCTATTCACCTTGTTGATCTCCCTCTTTAATGAGATAGAGGAAAAGGGCCCCTTGTAATCCTAGGTTCTTTGCATTTAGAACCTAGGACACATCATACCCCTTTTTCTCGGTTTCATTATTTAAAAGTACATTAGAGAAGTCATCCAATCACAAGGGTCAAGTTATCCTAAGTTATTCCTCTTGATTGGACAAATTTTACACTTGTGGAAATGATTAAAGACAACAAATCCCAAGTAATGTAGAAGTCCTAGATGACTTTTGTCACAAAATAGATTCTTTTTAATGCTCCAAATTAAAAAATTCTATAATGAATGTTTTTTGAAGTGCTAAGAAGTCAAATGATAAATGAATACATATTGAATGCCTTTAAATGTACTATCACATAACAATAAATCATGTAAAATATGTACCAAGTAAATTTATGGTGAAAATAGGATAGATAAAAGTCAACAAAATTTAAATTTATGTTTTTAAATTTCAAAGATTAATTTCCACATTGACATGGACCAAAAAAATTACTAATGACAATATAAAAAATAAATATCTAGACATAAAACTATAATAAATCTGAAAACTATAAAAATATATCAGATACATATAGAATCTAATTTACATCAAAGGTGTATCCAATATGAACAAGAGCAAGCTAAGTTTAAAAATATATGATTCATCTTTTATGAGAAAGTGTGGGGACGATTGAACGTCTACCCATCGTTCAATATTTTGTCCACCGCTTTGTACTAATTTTCACGCATTCACTTTTCGCGCCATCTACTTTTCACATAATTTTTTTATCGTAAATCTTGATGAAGATGAGTTGACGGTAACGTCTGTATCAATGCAACACAATCAAACAAATCTCAGTTGTTCATCAATTTTTGTCCTTTTTTTGGCTATTTTTCACCTTTTTTGCTGCTTTCCTTGCCCCTATTGGTTTCCGCTCCTCCAAACTCTTGCTAGTATTGACCTTTCACTTCTCCAATTTGGGGAGTTGCAGCCTAAAAATAAGGTTTCCACGAGGGTTATAGAGTATTTTTATTAAAATGAAAATTATAGCCAAGATCTTAATAATGAGCACATTTAGCTTTTAACATTACGGTGGCCCATCCTTTACCCTACATAGTTAAGTATATATTACCATAAGTAATATATAACATATGTTTTCTATAATAAAAAATAAATTACAATAATATAAAATTATATTCTTTAACAAAATTATTAAATACATATATAAAATTATGATAATTAATAATTAATAATTATTGTATATTTTATATAATAAAAATAAATTATAAATAATATAATTATGTTACTTATTACTATTATATATTATATTTTTTAACTAAACTATTAAATACATATATAAAAGTATTATAATTAATAATTACTAATTATTATATTTTTATATAGTAAATTAAATATATGAATATATTATATATATTTAATATAATACAATTAAATTATATATAATATAATTATATTTACTATTATATATAATAGTATATATAGGTTATATTATTATTATATATTATATTCAATAATAAAAATTATTAAATATAAATTTAAAATTATTATAATTCATAATTAATATATTCTTATATAGAATAAATTAAATTAATATATAAAAAAATTGATAGTATAATTGATCTTTGGATAGATTAGGTAAAAGAAAGAGAGATAGAGGGGAAGAAAATTCAATATAGAGACATGAATATATACTAACACTTGCATCTAAAGGAGGTTCAAGGATTACACTGATAGAAAACTGTATGTTAATAAGTTAGAGAGTTTGACTGACATATTAGTATGGGCCGATTACGCTTGATCCATGAAGAATTGAAGCATAATGAAGCTACTAACGTCAAATCTCAATAGGATCATTCAAATGAAAGTTAAACTGAACATTTATCAAAACTAAACATTCCAAACTATGAAAGTGTTAAACTATCTACTCTAATCCATTTGAAACTTATCCTGTTATGGGAGTGGTGTCGCGTTGATGTGGAATGGCAACCCTTTCCCAATCCCATGGATGAATGAGCTTGCCTCAGTCAGTTTTATTGAAGAAAACTGATGGAATGGTTGTGAGATGTGTATAAAAACATGATTTTAATCTAAATGAGCATGATGCAAGCTAGATTAATATGATTTTATGCTAAATGATAAATATATACAAATGCTAAGCTAATTCTAAATGGATTCTAACCTAAAATATCCAAACCCTAATTAGCTAAACAAGCTAAATGGATGCAATGTGTGATCATGGAAGCCATTAATGGAAGCTTAAAGCTAATTAATGCAATTAAAATAAACTAAAAGATGTTAAATGTGTGCTAAATATGAGCGTGAGTGTGAGTGATTTTAACAGCATAACTTTGATGTTAAAATATTGATCCATTTTTCTCCAAATAGTGAACTATTTATAGGAGAGAAAATGATAAATGAATGGTTGAGATAAAAAACCTAATCAATGGTCAAGGATGGAGGAACAATGAAACATGGATCATGGATTCTCATCAACGGATGAGAATGTGAGATGATATTTAATCAGGGGTTCACATTGCTTCAAACAAATACACTTCCAAGAGGTCATAAGTTAACTTGCACAAGAGGTCACAAGTTAACTTGCTCAAGAAGCTAAGTTTGTTGAGAAAAAAGGAATATTCCCCTTTTTCAAATGAGTGAGGAAAGAGAATATTCCTTGGAATATTCTTATGGGTGAGGGAAAAGGATAATTTAGTTAATTAAAACTAAATTAAATTGTGCAAAAGGGGAAAAAATATTCCATGAGAATATTCCTTTTGGAGGAATGTGCAAAGGAGGAATATTCCCTTGCAAGTGGGGGGAATTAGATTTAATTGATAATTAAACAATATTAATTATACAATTAGGGGATTAGAAGAATTAGATGATATTCATTAAATAAAATGATTTAATGAATGGGGGAAAGGTGAAATGACATTTAATTAAATACCTTAAGGTTATTTAATTAAATAAGAAGATTTAGGGATTTAAATTAAATACTTTGATTTATTTAATTTAACAGGACTAAGTGTTAGCATGAAAGGGGGCGAATTAACCTTGTGAAGTTAATAGGTGAAAATGATGTCATTAATTAATTAGCTAGGCTAATTTAATTAACTAAGTGAAAAGATGATGGGTTTCGAGAGGAAATGATGTTAGTATACCTGATTCAAGTGTATGATATGATTCAAGACATTTTTCAGTGTCTACATTTTGCCCCTCTTTGAAGTGAGGTACCTCCTGCTTCGGTTCAAAGACTAATACTTTTTAGATGAAAAATTGTTGCTTAAATCCAAAAAAAATAAAAATTGATTTTTAGATGCCCCATTGTTGCCCCAGCGGAAGGAATAAGTTGGTTTCCTGCCCCCTCAAGAAATCGAGTGAAAACTTTGAATTTTGGGTTGATTTCTCAACAAAGGTTAAAATGTTGCCCAAGGGGTCCAAAAAGGCTCTGGGATGCAAAAAACATGCCAAAAATGTGAAAAATAATGCAAAATAAGGTTCAATTTGGAAAAATTAATGAAAATAATGAAAAACCCTAGCTTGATGGTTAAATTAGGGAAAAAAACCCTAATTTGCAAGCATAAATAGGTGAGGAAGGGTCACTTTCAATTCATTTGTGCATTCACACTTTCAGGATTTCTTGCATTTTGAGCTCTAACCCTCTAACGAAATGGCACAA